>CAUYRH010173973.1:0-11583 GCA_963574655.1 Perodicticus potto
CTTTTTTTTTTTTTTTTTTTTTGAGACAGAGCCTCAAGCTGTCACCCTGGATAGAGTGCTGTGGCATCACAGCTCACAGCAACCTCCAATTCCTGGGCTCAAGCGAGTCTCTTGCCTCCGCCTCCCAAGTAACTGGGACTATAGGCGCCCGCCACCATGCTGGGACATTTTTTGGTTGCAGCCGACATTATTGTTTGGCAGGTTGGGCTGGATTCAAACCCGCCAGCTCAGGTGTACATGGCTGGCGCCTTAGCCCATTGAGCCACAGGCACCAAGCCCCAGCCTTTAATTTTTAATTAGCTTACTCTAACACCAGTTCCTTAGGAATATGTGCCGAATGGCCATCCTGCCTCACTGCAGGTGTTCAAACACAGAATAAATATCAGTGATATTGTAAATCAATGCCAGTATTTAAGGACAGAATGAATGAGATTACCTCCAAGGTGACCAAAGAAACTTTGCCTTTTGTGACATTCATGGTCATGCAACAACATTTTGATCAACAACAAACTACATATTTGACAATGGTCCCATAAAATTATAATAGAGTTGAAAAATTCCTATCACCTAGCAACACTGTCACCATCGTAGTACAACCAATTACACTGACATCTTTGTGGTGACCCTGGCGTAAGCAAACCTATTGTACCGCCAGTCATACCAAAGCATAGCACATTCAATTATATATGCTACATAATACTTGATAGCAATAATAAACAACTATGTCAATGGTTTAAGTATTTAATATACTATCAATCATTATTTTAGAGTGTACTCTGTCTAGTTTAAAAAAAAAAAGTTAACTATAAAATAGCTGCAGACAAGTCCTTCAGGAGGTATTCCAGAAAAAGGCATTGCCATCATAGGAGATAGCAGCTCAGGCAGGTTACTGCCAGAAGGACCTTCCAGAGGAAAAGATGTGGAAGTAGGAAACAGTAATATTGATGATACTAACCTTGTGTAGAGATAGGCTAATATGTGTGTTTGTCTCTTAGCTTCTAAAATAGAAAAGACTCAAAGATTTTTTTAAAAAGCTTACAGAATAAGGATATAAAGAAAATACTTTTGTATAGCTGTAAGTGTGTTTATGTTTTAAGCAAAGTGTTATCACAATAGAGTCCGAAATCTTTAAAAAAAAAATAAAGTTTATAAAGAAAAAAGTTGTCTAATAAGCTAATGTTTATTGCTAAAGAAAAAGATTTTATAAATTTGGTATAGCCTGTTTATCAAGCCTACAGCAGTATACACTAATGCCCTTCTTAGCCCTGATGCACCCAGAGCAACTTCCAGTTCTGCAAGTACCCTTCAGGGTAAGTCCCCATCCAAGTTTATCATCTTTTATCTTTTATACTGTTTCTCTACTGTACCTTTTCTATATTTAGATATGTTCAAATATACAAATACTTATCATTGTGTTGTTGATGTTACAACAATCAACAGTATTCAGTCCAATACCACACTGTAAAGGTTTGCAGCCTAGGAGCAATCAGCTACACCATACAGCCTAAGTGTACAGTAAGCTACACCATCTGGGTTTAAATAAGCATACTCTGCAATGTTTGCATAATGATGTAATTAACTAATGAGGCATTTCTCAGAATGCGTACCTGTTGTTAAGCAACACATGACTGTATATGCTTCACACTGCTAGACAGTCCACTTTACTTTCATCAATCCCTGCTGGGTTAACACCCTCAGTTCTTTAAATTTCCTTTACAAATCCATGCTGTTTTTGCTTTTACTTTTTTAATTAAAAACAAGAGTAAGACCCTGTCTCTGTCAAAAACAGAAAAATTAGGCAGGCATGATGGTACACGCCTGTAGTCCCAGCTACTTGGGAAGCGGAGGCAAGAGAATCATGGGAGCCCAAGAGCTGGAGGTTGCCGTAAGCCACAATGATGCCACAGCACTCTATCCAGGACAACAGATACTCTGTCTCAAAAAAAAACAAAAAAAAATTTGTTTTCAATCATGATGACAAAATTATATTTTGAAGCACATAAATAAGAAATAAAATCCCCTCACTCTATCTCTATGAATAGTAAGATTTAAGAGCATACTATAAATATCTGTCAATATTTCCTTTTTTTTCTTTAAAATTGGTAGTTAAATACACATAATTTTACCATTTTCGCCATTTTTAGGCATACACTTCCATGGCATTACGTACATTCACATTGTTGTGCAACCACCACCTATCTCCAGACCTTTCTGATCTTTCTCAAATGAAACTCTACACTTGTTAATCCTCACTGCAACCCCCCTACCCTCTGTCCACTGCCAACCACCATCCTATTTAGTGATTCCATGAACGTGACTATTCTAGATACCTCATGAGTGAAACCACACAATATGTGTCCTTTTGACATTACTTATTTCATTCGCCATAATATCTTCATGATCCATCCATGTTGCAGCTTGTGTCAGAATTTCCTTCTTTTTCAGTCTGAATATTATTAAAACTTTATGTAAGTATAATTTCAGATACATACCATTATATGCAAATACCATGTTTAACCATTCACCTGTCAATGGGTATTTGGGTTGCTTACACCTTTTAACTACAGTGAATGCTACTATGAACATGGGTGCACAAATACCTGTTAAGTCCTTGCTTCAATTCTTTTGGTTAAATACCCAGAAGTGGAATTGCCAGATCATATTTAACATTTTAAGGGACTGCCTTATTATTCTGCATAGCATGAACCATTTTAAATTCTCACCAGCAAAGCATGAGAGTCCCAATTTCTCCATATCCTCACCAAAACTTGTTATTTTCTAGTTCTTATTTTTTAGTTAACAGCCATCCTTAGGAGTGTGAAGAGGTATCTTATTATGGTTTTGATTTGTATTTCTTTGACAATTAGTGATCTTGAGCATATTTTCATATGTTTATTGGCCATCTGTATATCTTCCTTAGAGAAATATCTATTCAAGCCCCATTCCCTTTTAATTTATTTATTTTTTAAGAGACAGAGTCTCAGAAGGCATCCAGGCTGGAGTGTGGTAGCCTGATCATAGCTCACTGTAGCCTCAAACTCCTGTGTTTTAGAAATCCTCCTCCCTCAGTCTCCCAAGTAGCTTGGACTATAGGTATGTGACACCACACTTGGCTAATTTTTTTTTTTTTAATTTTTTGTACAGGCAGAGCTCTCCCTATGTTGCCCAGGTTGGTCTCAAACTCCTAGGCTCAAGTGAGCTCCTAGTTGTGGCCTCCCAATGTGCTGAGATTACAAGAATAAGTTGGGATTACAAGAATAAGTTACCATGATTGGTCTATTTCCCATTTTTTTAATCAGGCCATTTGCTTTTTTGTTTTTGAGTTACAAAAGTTCTTTATATATTTTGGATATTATATTAATCCCTTATTAGATAATATAACATGTAAATATTTTCTTACATTAGTGAGTTACCTATTCACTTTGTTGATGGTATCCTTACATGCATAATAGTTTTTTTTGTTTGTTTATAGCCTAGGCATACAGTAGCCTACAGCATAATAGTTTTTAATTTTCATGAAAAATTTACCTGTTTTTTCTTTTGTTGCCTGTGCTTTTAGTATCAAGAATCCATTGCCAAATCCAAGGTTACGAGAATTTAGCCCTAGGTTTTCTCCTAAGAGTTTTATAATTTCAGATCTTATGTTCAAGAGCTCAATCCATTTTGAGCTAATTTCTTTATGTCATGTTAGGTCTGGCTTTTTTTTTTTTTTTTTTTTTGGATGTCGTATGTATTTTTGAGGTTTCTGAGATCTCCGCCCATTTGCTGCCATCTTCTTCCTGGTTTCTGAGAATTCTGGAATTAAACATTCATTCTACCCAGTTGACTCACAGCTCCATATTTACCCTTTTTTGCCTGTTGTGTGAAAACAGACCTGGGCCCTTAAATATTTTTCCTTTGCTAGCATGAAGGATGCCAAGCTTTGTCAGTAGAGGGCATCGGAGATACACTGTAGTGTTGAAGGGAAGGGTTTTGCTTACAGGTTTCCTCGTGCTTCCCCAGCATCCTCCTACAAGAGTAGTTTCCCTTCTTCCCAACTCCTATAGGGTACAGTAGCCAGCAGCTTCCTCCAGTAACCCTCTTCAGGCTGTCATGTGGCAGAGTGCCTCTGGGAGACAACCCCCTGTGAACAGCTTTCCCAAGTAACCCAGAGGGCAGACTTTTGGCAAATTCATAAGGCAGATTTCCAACAAGTTCTGCTAGTATAAAATCATGAGGACTGACTTCTCCAACATTCAAAGAATCACAGCCATGTCCTCTCCAATAAGGTCTATGTCTCAGTAACCAAGCTAGAGTGTTGAGGGTGTTCAGGGAAACAGCAGTTCTTTGGGTGTTTTATCTCAGCCCTAGAGGTAGTTGCTATTATTTATTAATTATACTTTATCATACGTCAGTAATTTATTACATTATATTCTATCTGCTATTACACTGGGCACACATAAAATTTGTGTGGAATTTAAATTGGTTTACTAATTAGTTAACTAATTTAAATTGCACATGACCTTCATGTGCACCCTATATTATAGCTGCTGTTATTTAGGGTTCTCTTTACTTACTATAAGCCTATTTTTCATTATTTCAATCTCCTCTTATGGCAAGTAATTCTTTATATTAAAAGCCCTGTCCAAGTTACGTGGAGTCTCTCTCTCCTGATGAAACCCAGACTGATATACATGAGCTAAAATAAAATGTGAACAGCCACTTACTATATATAGGATAGACCTTATGCTAGTGTTTCTGTTTTCTCAGACAGAGTCTTAGTCTGTTGCCCAGGCTTCAGTGCCATGCCATCAGCCTAGCTCACAACAACTTCAAACTCTTGGATTCAAGTGATCCTCCCACTTCAGCCTCCTGAATGGCTGGGACTACAGGCACCCACCACAATGCCTAGCTAATTTTTCTACTTCTAGCAGAAAAATTGCACTCCCGAGCTCAAGGGACCATCCCACCTGCCTCCCAGAGTACACTAGGATTACAGGTATGAGCCACTGTGTCTAGCCATGCTTGGTATTTTATATACATTATCACTTTTAACTCTCCCTAAAACCTTGTGATATATCATTCTACAGTAAGTAAAGGGGGTTCAGAAAAACTATACAATTTTCCTTCGGTATTATGAATCCACTTCTGTCTGACAATAAAGTCCCTATTAGCTCTCTACCATGGCATTTATTTTTTATCACAGACCTAACGATTCCTTTTTTAAGAAAATGAACATCCATGTGCAGATAAGAAATTAACACAGCAGGCTTAACTGTTATCCTTAGAAAAAGCAGCTTGCAAGGCTGGTCTTGGCTGGTGTCTGAGAACTTAGATTTCATTGGGTTCTATTCCTAGAACTCATTGATCATAGTGGCTCTTATCAGTTAGCACTTCTTTTTAGGCATCTGAAATTTTCTTCTTTTTGGTGCTTTCATTTTGGGCATCTGAAATTTTGATATGTGCTAGAGACAGGGTGCCCTCTACCACCATCCCATCCAAAAAATCTCAGCACTAAGTCTCTAACAAGCTTCCCTGGTAGATAGCATTGTCACAACTCACTGCCAGAAAATTAAGCATGTCTGTATTATTCCACTGGGAAAGGACTCTAAAGAGAACCATAAAGAGAAACTTGATCCAGGTTTTCTCTGTACATCACCACATGCACCGTTTGCTGAGTTTCCTTTATATCCTTTCACTGTTATAAAGAATTGCCACAGATATGACTATATACTAAGTACTCCAAGTCCTAAAGAATCACTGGATTTGGGCTAGATTTAAGAACTCCCCCCCCCAAAACAACTGACATGCCAAGTACTTCGTTAAATTCTGAGGAAACAAAGATGAATAGAGCCTTTGCCCTCAAGGAACTTTACAGTCTATTTAAATTTCATTTCTTTCATTTCTCTGATCTTCACTTCTTAGTCTGTTCACTGCTTAAAATAGATTAGATACATTTCCCTGAGCTAAATTTCATTTTTAGTGCTAAAATGATGCTAAATAAATATTTAATATGTCCATCAGGCAATATCTGAGATACAAAGTTCTAATAAACTCAAAGGATACACATATTTTCTCTCTACTTTCCTCATCTTATTGTGTTCTTCATTAAAAATAAATTGACAAGCCCCTGTACATTGCTGCTAGGAATGTAAAATGGAGCAGCTGCTATGGAAAATAGTCTGGCAGTTCCTCAAAAAGTTAAATATAGAGCTACCATATGACCCAGCAAGTCTACTCCTAGATACATACCCAAAAGAATCGAAAAACAGGTACTCAAACAAATACTGTACACATGTGTCCATAGCAACATTATTTACAATAGCCAAAAGGTAGAAACAACTCAAATATCCATCAATAGATGAACAGATAAACAAACTGTTGTATATATAAAGAAATATCAGTCAGTGATAAATGATAAAGAAGATATGAAGTAATGATATACAACTGTATCTTGAAAACATTATGCCATACTAAGTGAAACAAGCAAGACATAAAAGGTCACATACTGTGTGACTCCATGTATACAAAACCTCTAAAATAGGTAAATTCATAAAAACAGAAAGTAGATTGGTAGTTGCCAGGGGCTGGAGTGAAGGAGAAATATAGGGTGAATACTTAATGGATATGGAGTTCTTTTGAGGGTGATGAAAAATGTTTGAGCTACATGGAGGTGGTAATTGTACTACACTGTAAATGTACTATATTCCATCAAACTGTTCACTTTAAAAAGGTTAACTTTATGTTAGGTGAATTTCATCTCAATTCAGAAACTTTTGAAGAGCAATCAGTATGTAATACAGTACAAATGAAGAAAATCAAACTTCCTGATGGTATCTGAATGGGTACCTGTAGGGTGCAATATATACAGATTCAAGAAAGTGCTGTATCTCAATATATGCCCTAGAAAACTGTTTCAAAGATTCAAAGTGTTTCTAACAAATGACACAGATATTGATGCAGCAGAGTTATGTACACATTTTTTCCAAAAAACACAGAAAAAAATGTCCTAATTACTGTAAGTTTTACCTTATTTTGAATATGTACACACAAATTTATTAATAAATATTTTAAGTAGATATTTACCTATTTCATGAATAACCCTAAAAGCTTACTTATTTAGGTGGGCCCATCCTTTCAATGGAAATGGTTCCCTCATATTCAGGCATATAAAACACATATACACACTTTTTTTAAGTCTAGAAGGATGTATTCCAAAATGCTTACAGTGATTACATGTCTCTGTATTGAATTTGGATTTATGAGTGATATATATCTTCAGGGGGGGCAGCTAGGGATTTTCTTGTCTGTATTTTCTAATTTGTTCAATAATAAACATGCATTATTTTTATTTTACCTTAAAAAAATGAATGTAACAGTACCTACCTCAGAGATGTTGTGATGGTTAAATGAGATGATACATAGAAAGCCCTTAACACAGTATTCATCATCAACACACAATAAATGTTAGATAATAAGGGTAATATTATGCTTCTGTTTTAAAAATATACTCAGGATGTATGCCTTTTATCTGCCATAACAAATGGCAGAAGCATTTGTTTTAATCTAGGCTGGGTCATCTCAAGCCTAAATTACTGCCACAACAGTCTCTTAGCTGATCTAGTATCCTCAATCACCTCTTCCTGGGTTAAGTGGGTTAAGTACCTCTCACATCAATCCCATGCTAATGGAGCTCCACTGCTTACATGATTAAGTGCCAAATATCCTAAGTCTTGCCTCACCTGGCCATTGCCTTTTTCTTCCCATTTATTTAGTCCTTCAACAAACATCTACTTAAGGGACTTTTTATGTGTCTGGTACTGTGGTGGGAATGCAAAGACAAGTTCAAGGAATTCACATTCTAGAGAGGCTTGTAAACAATTACAATACCATGAAATAAAACGTAAATATAAGGACCAGAGAGAATTAAGGACACATGGCTGATAATGGAGTGAGAAAGGCAAAGAAATTACAAAGAAGAGAATCCATGTGAGTAAGATTTGAAGGGGGTTTGGAAAGTAACCATAAATCACTGATTTCCAGATATAAACTTTACTTTTTACTTCATACCCGGGATATCCTCCCACATCAACTCAAGTGAAACACAGCGAAGTCCACCTCCCTTCACAATGCAAATTCTGAAATTTTTATTTTTTCAATGTGTGTAAAGACTGATTCATGACTTACAGAATTCAAGAAATTTCAATCATTTAAAAAAGAAAAACAGATTATAAAGCAATTCTCAAACATTCTGATCTCAGAATACCTTAACACTAGTAAAAAGTTACCCAAAGAGCTTTTTAGGTGAGTTGTAACTATTGATACTTACCTATTAGAAACTAAAACTGAGTAATCTTTAAAATTAAAATGTAACTTTTAATTTCACTTTAAAATACCAATAATAAGGGCAGCGCCTGTGGCTCAGTGAGTAGGGTGCTGGCCCCATATACCGAGAGTGGCGGGTTCAAACCTGACCCCAGCCAAACTGGAACAAAAAAATTGCCGAGCGTTGTGGTGAGTGCCTGTAGTCTTGGCTACTGGGGAGGCTGAGGCAAGAGAATCGCCTAAGCCCAGAAGTTGTAGGTTGCTGTGAGCTCTGATGCCACAGCAGTCTACTGAAGGCAACAAAGTGAGACTCTGTCTCTACCAAAAATATATATATATATACCAATAATAAACCATTATAATTAATGCAAAATAACTATAATTAATCTAAAATAATTTTATGAAAATGGCTTAGTTTAATTTATAAGAAAAATTAGTGAGAAGAGTATCATTCTTTCCCATTTTTGCAAATATCTTTAACATCCAACTTAATTCTCATACGTGCTTCTGCACTGAATGTGTTTTGATGTTATTTTGGTTGAAGTATATGAAGAAAATCTGGCACTCTACCGATACATATTTGAAAGGGGCAAGAGTATTTTAACAGACTTTTCACATATCTTTGAATATTCTTCTTTAATACTGTATCAAAGATTAGTTGCAATGTGGCATGTGAAAACACATCAATAAATTTTTCCATACTCTGTTATATTAAAATCCATTGGACTACCTTGCACTTTGATGGATTTTTTTGCCTATGTATCATTTTGTAACATTATATATTATTATTTATAAAATACAACTTTATTAAGCTATAAAGATATTCTAGGCTCGGGGCCAATAGCACAGTGGTTACAGTGCCGGCCACAGAGGCTAACAGGTTCTAACCTGGCCCAGTCAGCAAAACAACAATGACAACTGCAACAACAACAAAATAGCTGGGCACTGTGGCGGGTGCCTGTAGTCCCAGCTACTTGGGAGGCTGAGGCCAGAGAATCCCTTAAGCCCAAGAGTTTGAGGTTGCTGTGAGCTGTGACGCCACAGAACTCTACTGAGGATGACATAGTGAGACTGTCTTAAAAAAAAAAAAAAAACTTCTAAATATTGATACATTCTATTACATAATATTAAAAATATCACATTCACTAATATCAACATCAATTTCATAAGAAAAGTCTTTTTAATATAAGAACTATCTGGGATACAAGTTTTCCAAAATTCTAAGTTTTGCTTAAAAGCTCAAATTTTATCATCAGCAACAAATATTATTGTTTTCTTTAAAATGATAGGCTCACTTCATTTATTCTTAATAAAATGTCTGTATAACCACAGCCTGTCAGTTATTCTTTCAGGAAAAATGGCATTCTGTGAAAAAGTTCAATGAAAAAAGTTCAGCTGGCAACTCAATTGCAAAAGCATTTTTCTATGAGATAACTGTCATGCTTAATATGCAACCAAAGTGTTTTATGTGTATTACACATTTTGTCACACAGATTAGAAAGTGCATAAAGATAGAGAATTAATATTAATAATAGTTTTTACTGCTTCATCAAAGACATTCTAAAGTGAAAATGGCTCCCCCCCTTTAATTGCAAGCATGTGGTAGTGAAGCATATAATCACTTACTAGTCATTATCTTCCTTTAGTACAGGCAGTTGTGCCTGTAGCATAATAAAACCATGTCCTAGTTCTATGCCCTGCATAGAGAGGTATGAGGAGGGGGGAAAATACAATCATTAAAATCACAATGACCTATATCTCTGGCAACTTACTAGCTCCAAGATTTTGGAAGTTAATTCATCTCTCAGCCCCAAATTCTTCACTTTTCAAATGAGAACACTACCTACCTCACAGGGTCATTAGAAGGACTGAGGTAATATGTGCAAAGTGACTTACACAGTGCCTGTTCCCTTAATGGGATAGCCCTACTAAAGAATAATATAAGAAGAAACAATGCTTTAATTGTATATAACACTTGATAGCTCGGCACCCATAGCACAGTGATTACAGCACCGGCGACATACATCAAGGCTGGTGGGTTCGAATCTGGCCCAGGCCAGCTAAACAACAATGATAACTACAACAACAACAACAAAAATAGTCAGGTGCTGTGGCGGGTGCCTGTTGTCCCAGCTACTTGGGAGGCTGAGGCCAAGAGAATCGTTTGAGCCCAAGAGTTTGAGGTTGCAATGAGCGACCAAGAGCGACATAGTGAGACTCTGTCTCAAAAAAACAAACAACAACAAAAAAACTTTATCACATATAAAACATGGGAAGTTCTGACAAGTGGAGAATCACACACTTTGAAGGGACCACACAGTTCACCTAATTCTAATACAGCTACTTTACCTGTAGCCTCCTCATCTTGCACCATACTCAGAGAACACAGACTAACATTACAGAAAACAAACATGGCCCAAGGTTTTAAATGTCTTTCCGGTGGTTACAGAGCTATAGAGCTAGTAGGAAGCAGAATTTGGTGTCAAACACAATCCTATTCATGAACAAGCCTATTAAAAAGGTAACATTATTCCCCTTCTTTTTTTTTTATTTTTTTTTTTTTTTTGAGATAGTCTCACTTTGCCGCCCTCAGTAGAGAGCTGTTGCGTCATAGCTCACAGCAACCTCAAACTCTTGGGCTCAAGCAAGTCTCTTGCCTCAGCCTCCCAAGTAGCAGGGAATACAGGTGCCCATCACAACGCCCAGCTATTTTTTTAGAGACAAAGTCTCACTCTGGCTCAGGCTAGTCTGGAACCTATAAGCTCAAGCAATCCACCCACCTTGGCCTCCCAGAATGCTAGGAACATTACTTCCTTTTGACTGTAAAGGAAACTCAGATTCAGATTCACTGAGTTAAAGTAACATATCCAAGGTCTTAAATCCAGTAAATACCAAAAAGGAATCTGGAACCCAAGTCTTCTAATTTGGGGTCTTGAGACTATAACTGTCCCTTTGTGCAATCATTGATAATTGTCTGCATCTGATCTGAACAGACCAACAGACATGACTACGAATAATTACTATGACTAAGTACGGCATTTGATAACCATCAACCAGTTAGTTTGTGCTGTGATATTCAATCCAAACTGGTGTTTCACTGAAGACTTCACAAACTTTGGCATTTAAAGATACCTCTCTGGCTCGGCGCCTGTGGCTCAGTGGGCTAAGGCGCCAGCCACGTACACCTGAACTGGCGGGTTCGAATCCATCCCGGGCCCGCCAAACAACAATGACGGCTGCAACCAAAAAATGGCCGGGCGTTGTGGCGGGCGCCTGTAG
>CAUYRH010173974.1:0-11237 GCA_963574655.1 Perodicticus potto
CACAAAGTAATGAGAAAGTCTCTTGAATGCTATCACAATCAGGTTGATGAAAATATCTCTGATTGTATCTGAAGCCCGTACACTGTACCCCATGACTGAATTATTGTACACAGATATGATTTAATAAAAAAAAAAAAAGAAAAAAAAAAGCTGAAAACAGACAATTCCTGCTAAAAAAAAAAAAAAAATAAAAGAGAATTGCCAAATTAGGTTTGGACATTTGAGAAGATAATTGTTACTCATTGACATAAATACTGGAGCAATTAAAAATATTATTAAGAAATATATAAGGTGTGTGAGTCAGATAAGATTGCCATAATAAAGTGAATTCTGTCTATTAAACAAAGAATATATTTAAAACAGAATACTTTTGCTATCATTTGAACATGAACTCAGGAGAAAGAGTAAATATTTTCATGTGGGCAGTCCATCTTTTTTTTTTTTTTAATTGTTGGGGATTCAATGAGGGTACAAAGAACCAGGTTACATTGATTTCATTTGTTAGATAAAGACCCTCTTATAATTGTGTCCTGCTCCCAAAAGATGTACCACACACCGTGACCCCCAGCCCTTCCCTCCTTCCCTCTCTCTGTTCTTCCTATCCCCCACCCCCACTGTGTTCTAGGACATTAATTGTCCTCATATCAGACTCGAGTATATACGATTCTACTTTCTCCATTCTTGTGATTCTTTACTAAGAAGAATGTGCTGCACATCCATCCAGGTTCATACAAATGATGGAAAGTCTCCATTTTTTAAATGTCTGACTAGTATTCCATGGTGTACATATACCACAGCTTGTTAATCCATTCCTCGGTTGGTGGGCATTTAGGCTGTTTCCACATTTTGGCGATTGTAAATTGAGCTGCAATAAACAGTCTAGTGCAAGTGTACTTACGGTAAAAGGAATTTTTTTCTTCTGGGTATATGCTCAGCAATGGGATTGCAGGATCTCATGGGAAGTCTAGTTCGAGTTCTTTAGGGGTTCTCCATACTTCCTTCCAAAAAGGTTGTATTAGTTTTCAGTCCCACCAGCAGTGTAAAAGTGTTCCCTTCTCTCCACATCCTTGCCAGCATCTACAGTTTTGAGATTTTGGGACGTGAGCCATTCTCACTGGGGTTAGATAGTATCTCAGGCTGGTTTTGATTTGCATTTCTCTAATTATTAGGAATAATGAACATTTTTTCATATGTTTGTTAGCCATTCATCTGTCTTCTTTACAGAAGGTTTATATCTTGCCCTGTGATCTAAGGAATTGTTGGCTCTTTTTATGTTTATTAATTTGAGTTTTCTGCAGATCCTAGTTATCAGATAAGCTTTTGACTGATTCAAAAAATGCAAATATCCTTTCTCATTGTGTAGGTTGTCTATTTGCTTTGGTTGTTGTCTCCTTAGCTGTATAGAAGCTTTTTAGTTTAATTAAGTCCCATTTGTTTATTTTTGCTGTTGTTGCAATTGCCATGGAAGTCTTCCTCATAAAGTCTTTCCCCAAGCTGATAGCTTCCAGCATTTTCTCCACACTTTCTTTGAAGATTTTAATTGTTTTGTGCCTTAGATTTAGGTATTTTATCCATCTTGAATCAATTATTGTGAGCAGAGAAAGGTGCGGGTCCAGTGTCAGTCTTTTACATGTGGATATCCAGTTCTCCCAGCACCATTTATTGAGTAGGAATTCTTTCTCCCAGTGTATGATTTTGCTTATTAAAGATTGGGTGGCTGGCTGTAAGATGTTTGTTTCATCTCCTGGTTTTCTATTTGATTCCAGATGTCTATGTCTACAGATTCAATGCCACCCTTATTAAAATACCAACATCAGGGGCAGTGCCTGTGGCTCATGGAGTAGGGCACTGGCCCCATACACCGAAGGTGGCGGGTTCAAACCTGGCCTCGGCCGAACTGTGAAAACAGAAAGATAGCTGAGCATGTGGCAGGCACCTGTAGTCCCAGCTACTCAGGAGGCTGAGGCAAGAGAATCACCTAAGCCCAGGAGTTGGAGGTTGCTGTGAACTGTGTGACGCCACGGCACTCTACCAAGGGCGATAAAGTGAGATTCTGTCTCTACAAAAAAAAAAAAAAAAAAAGAACATGCAAAATACAAACATCATACTTTCGAGACTTGGCACAAATAATTCTTCTTTTTGTATAGAACCACAAAAACCACGTATAGGTAAGGCAATTGTTAGTAATAAAAATAAAGCTGGGGGCATCAGCCTACCAGACTTTAAGCTATACTAAAAGGCCATAGTAGTCAAAACAGCATGTTATTGGCCCAGTCCATCATTTTTTTTATCAGAAGCCTAAAACTACATTTTAATTTTCTGTTCACATTCCTTACTCTCTTACTAAACTTTGTTCTCACAGAGTGCAAATCTAACATAATATTCTTTGTATTTACAATGCCTACTCACTTCCTATAACTTTATTTTGATTATTTTATTTAGTGTGCAATATACTAGCCCTTTTTTTCAATCTATTTGACAAGTATGACTTCTTCAACCTAGTCTGTTATATCCTGTGTAATTTCCCATCTTCATTTCATTAAGAATCTATCATTATCATTCTTCTTATAAACTCCTGACCAGTCATTTTTTTAAAAAGTTCTTTTGAGATTGTATATAAAATTGTTTCTTGAAATAGATTATTTCTATAAGTCTACATATACTAAAAAGCAATCACAAAATAAAGACATAACATAAAGAAATTTGTGAAATAAGGTAATAAATTGAATTTTTTCACAGTGATCTGTCACTTTATTAATTTGATATAATTGTAGATATCATCATCAAAATATTCTTCTAGTTCTAAGATTTCATGATAATTGTTATTGGATTTTTTAAACATATTTAATCTGTAATTATGGACTGTGGCTGGTGAGTAGTATTGTAATTATGGTAGTGTGATAAAAAAAATCATTATCATAAAATATAGACGTTTAAATTAGGGGCCTCTTCAGATAACCATCATCAATGTTCAGGCAATAGTTGATTTACATTCAAACAAAATAACTCTGTATTAGAAAACAACTACATATGGTAACTTTGAGTAGCGGGCAGTCAGACGCAACATTTACCAGGTTGTCTGAATGAAAGCTAAATTTTTTTTCTAGAAGATACTTATAGCCTTCATTATCAGTTTCAGAGGAGATTAATGTGAAGACCATGATATTTTATTAATTTGAAAGGCTGAATTTTCATCTAAGTATGATCAGTAAGAGGTCAGATATAATCCGAAGATTGTTTTTTATATTGGCAAGCAAAGCCATCAGATGTGAGTCCTGTGAGCTTTACCAGTTTAATACCAATGTAAATGACACACTGTAAACTCCATTTCATTCTGTGTATTAGGAATCATTAAGTTCAAGTGGGTAATAAAAATGTACTTTCAAACTCATCTATGCCTGTGAATAATGACAATAAAGGACTCTTTTTTAATAAAACAAATGCATAGAAAAACAATACGTAGAGTGATATTAAAAACAATAAATGTTTTTCGTTTAGAAGGAATAAGAGGGCTGTGAATTCTGCCAGATTCATATTTAAATACTTTCTACCTCAAGAAAAAAATAACCTACAGTTTTATCCCAAATGTCAGGACAACTTATGCAACCCATAGCATCTTTGATATATAACAATTTTACAAGTAGTACAAATTTATACTACTTTATATTCAAATATATTCAAATATAATATATTCAAATTTATTTATTTTTATATTTGTCAATGTATTCATGCTTTTGTATTCGTTCATTTTTTAAATTCATTCTTACTACACTATTTGATGTAACTTTTGCTAATCAAGGCTAACATTCTTTTTGGAAAGTGTATAGGAATAAATAAATTCAGACAACTATAAGTGAACAAATAATTTAGATACATTGCTATCATCATAAATGCTTCAAAGAAAGTTCAAACAGACCTCCATGATACTGTACTTGGTTCCAGACCACCACAATAAAGCTCACATTGCAATAAAGGGAGTCACACAAATGTTTTGGTTTCTCAGTGGATAGAACAGTTATTTTAAAACTATAGTTTATTTTTTCAATTTTCGATTTGTTTTTCAATTTTCCATTTTCAAAATTGAAAAAAAAATGCCACAAGAGTCTTTGATGCAACTTGTGCCTTAGCATAGTAATGATTTCTATAAGTCAAATCAATCCTTCTAAGTTTATTATTTTCCTAAATAAGCTCCAGTAAGGGAGATCCTAGGATCTTTGGAGAATTTGGTCAATTTCTATTATTTCCCAATATATAATTATAACTTCAGTTTTGCTGTTTAGAACCCACAAAAATTATCTTTGTCCTTTAAAGAAATCAACAAATATATTTTCCAAGAGAGAGGGAAAATAGCTATAGTTTATTAAGTGTGTAATAGCATTATTTCTTTTACAAAGTCAAAATGCTTACCTTGATTTAAGAATGTTACATTGCAAAAAAAAAAAAAAAAATGGTACCAATCATCTTAGCCTTCGGTGAGGCAGGATCATTTTGCTGGTGGAGCGTCTTACCTGGGTGTTGATGACTGCTGACTGACCAGGGTGGTAGTTGCTAAAGGCAGGAATGACTGTGGCAATTACTTAAAACAAGATAACAATGAAGTTTGACTAACCTGTGGTTGCCACTTCAACAGTACTCCCAGCATCTTCACCAGGTCTAGATTTCATATCAAGAAAACAATTTTGTCTCAGCACATGTGCACAGTGGTTACAGCATCAGCCACATGTACCGAGGCTGGTAGGTTTGAACCTGCCCAGGCCATCTAAACAACAATGACAACTGCAACAAAAAAATATATACAGGCATTGTGACGGTGGGCGCCTGCACTTCCAGGTAATTGGGAAGCTGAGGCATGAGAATTGCTTAAACCCAAGAGTTTGAGGTTGCTGTGAGCTGTGATACCCCATCACTCTACCAAGGGTGACATAGTGAGACTCTGTCTCAAATAAGAACAAGAAGAATAAGAAGAAGAAGAAGAAGAATAAGAAGAAGGCGTAGGAGGAGGAGAAGGAGGAGGAGGAGGAGGAGAAAATGATTTATTTGTTTATCCATAAGAAGCAACTTCTTAACTGTTAAATTTTTATCATAAAATTGGAGCAGTACAGTTACATCTTCAGACTTCTACTTTTCTTGCTATTTCTACTACATCTATAATTACTCTTTCTATGGTAGTCTTGAACCCCTTAAAATCATCCATGACAGCTGAAATCAACTTCTTACAAATACCTGTTAATATTAATATTTTTATCTCTTATTAACTATAAATATTCTTCATTGTAACTAGAATGGTAAACCCTTTCCAAAAGGTCTTCAGTTGACTTTGGCCAGATCCATCAGAAAGAAATCATTATCCATGGTAGCTATACCATGTATACACAATCTATTTCTTAAATAATAAGACATAAAAGTAGAAATTATGCCTAGAAATATGGTCTTAAAAATAGATGTTGTGGTCCAGCACCATGGCTGATGCCTGTAATCCGAACATTCTGGGATGCCAAGGGGAATAGATTGCTTGATCTCATGAGTTCACGACTAGCCTAAACAGGAGCTGGACACCATCTCTACTAAAAATAATAATAATAAAAAACTAGCCAGACATGGTGGCATATCCCTGTAGTTCCAGCTAGTCAAGGAGGCTGAACCAAGAAGATCACTTGAATTCAGGAGCTTGAGATTTATGTGAGCTATGATGATCTCATAATACTCTAGCCTGGGGTAAGAGAGTGAGATTCTGCCATAAAAAATAAAAATAAAAAAGGGAGTAATGCTGTGTTAGCAGGTGTGAAAACAATAAAATCTTTGTACATTTCCATCAGAATTCTTAAGTGACCAAATCCATATCAAAGAGTAGTAATATTTTGAAATGAATCATTTTTTCTGCATGATAGCTCTCAGTAATGAACTTAAAATATTAACTACCCTGTAAATAGATGTGCGATCATCAAGGCTTTGTCTTCCCATATACAGAGCACAAGCAAAGCTAATTTATAATTCCTAAGGGCCTTAGGATTTTCAGAATGATAAATGAGCATTGGCATCAATTTAAAGTTGCCAGCTGTGTCAGCCCCTAACAAAAGAGTCCACTTGTCTTTGGAAGCTTTGAATCTAGCCTCTGATGTCCCCTCTCTAACTGTGAAAGACATAGAGAACATCTTCTTTAAATAAAAAGCTGTTTCTTCTACATTGAAAAACTCTTTTTTTTTGTTTTATTTTTAAATTTTTTAATTTTTTTATTAAATCATAGCTGTGTACATTAGGGCAATTATGGGGTACAACGTGCTGGCTTCATATACAATCCAATGTATTTTCATCCAACTGTTCTACATAACCTTCATGGGATTTTCTTGGTTATTGTATGAAAACATATGTATTCTGCATTTAGTAAGTTTCACCTGTACCCTTATAAGATGCACCATAAGTGTGATGTCACAATTTACCCTCTCTCCACCCATCCTCCCCCCTCCCCTCCCCTCCCTTGCCCTTTTCCCCATATTCTTGCGCTATAATTGGGTTATAGCCTTCATATGAAAGCTATAAATTAACTTCATAGTAGGGCTAAGTACATGGGATACTTTTTCTTCCCTTCTTGAGATACTTTGCTAAGAAGTAGTGTTCCAGCTCCATCCATATAAACATGAAAGAGGTAAAGTCTCCATCTTTCTTTAAGGCTGTGTAATATTCCATGGTATACATGTACCACAATTTATTAATCCATTTGTGGATCGATGGGCACTTGGGCTTCTTCCATGACTTAGCTATTATGAATTGGGCTGCAATAAACATTCTGGTACATATATCTTTGTTATAATGTGATTTTTGATCTTCTGGTATATACCAAGTAAAGGAATTATAGGACCAAATGGGTCTATTTTTAGATCTCTGAGTATTCTCCAAACGTCTTTCCAAAAGGAACATATTAGTTTGCGTTCCCACCAGCAATGTAGAAGTGTTCCCTTTTCTCCACATCCATGCCACTCATTAGCCCATGGATCATACTCCAAAATCGATCACATCTTAGGTCACAAGTCTAACCTCAGCAAATTTAAAAAAATAGAAATTATTCCTTGCATCTTCTCAGACCATCATGGAATAAAAGTTGAACTCAATAACAACCAGAATCTTCATACTCAGACAAAAACATGGAAACTAAACAACCTCATGATGAAGGACAGATGGGGCATTGATGAGATTAAAAAGGAAATTTCCCAATTTTTGGATCAAAATGACAATGAAGACACTAATTATCAGAACCTCTGGGATACTGCAAAGGCAGTTCTTAGAGGGAAATTTATAGCACTGCAAGGCTTCCTCAAGAGAACGGAAAGAAAGGAAGTTAACAACTTAATGGAACATCTCAAGCAACTGGAAAAGGAAAAACTCTTGTCTAGTGTAGCCCTCCTTCATCAATTATCTTAGCAACTTGAGTAACTTGAAAACCACTAGTGTTTCCATACACCAGCAATAAACAATCTGAAAAAAAAAGGTTAAGAAAACAATTCCAATTTCAACAATTCCAAAATTTTGTAAGTAGGGTGGGTAACAGAGAATATTTTGTAAATATTTTGTAAAATTTTGTAATGAATATTTTGTAATGAAAGTACATTTAGGTATAATTTCCCATTTTCCATATGTACTGTGATTTTAGGGGTAACTTTTAGGGGACACCCTATACTTCACCAACACAAGTATGGCTGCCATTAGAAAAATAGAAAATAACAAACATTTGCAAGGATGTGGAGAAATCAAAACTCTTGTACGTTGCTAATGGAAATGTAAAGTTTTCTTTTGGAGAGATGCAAACTTTTTCTGTATGGAGATGGAGATGATGGTTGTACTGAATTAAACATAGAAAATCCCACAAAATTGTTCATTTTTAAATGTTTTCTATTTTATATGAATTTCATCTCCAAGAAAGGAAAATAAATAGAATTAATCAAGAGGATAATCTCTAAAAGTTCCATTCACTATATCAACCCACTTACTGTCTATACACATATTCACCTCTGTTATAGCAAAGATGAACCACCCTTGCTATTGTCAGAGAGCAGGCTCTTTCCTTGTGCACGAAGTGCCTTTCTAGCTATTCAAGGTCAATCCCTCTGTCATTATCACCTTACTCTCCTGGATCATATTTTTTCCCTCTTCCTAAGATTATGTCCGTATTTAAGGTTAATCCCTCCGTCATTATCACCTTACTCTTCTGGATCATATTTTTTCCCTCTTCCCAAGATTATGTCCATCAAATAAAAGAGGCTAATATTTCTCCCATTCAATAGTTTTATTGACTTGGCACCCATTGCCAAGGGTGCCGGCCACATACACTAGGGCTAGGGTTTTGTTTTGTTTTATTTTGTTTTTTAGTGAAGTGAAGCAAAGGAATGGAGTGGAAGCAGGTAGAAAATGTGAGTCAAAGAGATTTGTTTATTTTTGCTTGATTGCATTACTTTTGTTTTGTTTTGTTTTTTCTTTTAAATTTAACTTTATTCATTTTGCAGTTTTTGGCCTGGGGCTGGGTTTAAACCCGCCACCTCTGGCATATGGGTCTGGCGCCCTACTCACTGAGCCACAGGCGCTGCCCCTGATTGCATTACTTTTGAAAAAACTTTTTTTTCAGACTGAGTTTCACTATGTTGCCCTTGATAGGGTAGCGTGGTGTAACAGCTCACAGCAACCTCAGACTCTTGGGTTTGAATCTGAAGCGATTCTCTTGCCTCAGCCTCCCAAGTAGCTGGGACTACAAGTGGCCAAGAGTGACAGGGTCTCGCTCTTGCTCATGCTGGTCTCAAACTCCTGATCTTAGGTGATCCTCCCATCACAGCCTCCCTGAGTGCTTGGACTACAGGTGTGAGCGACCACGCCCAACCTGACATCCCTTTTTCTAAAACTGAGGAACCCAGAAATTTCTCAGGCCTCATTTTTTTTTTTTTTCTTTTTGCAATTTTTTTGGCCGGGGCTGGGTTTGAACCTGCCACCTCTGGCATATGTGGCCAGTGCCCTACTCCTTTGAGCCACAGGTGCCACCCTCTCAGGCCTCATTTAAGATAACTCTTCAATAAGTGCTTGATATCACTCCCACTTCTTTCTTTATCTGGTTTCTAAAATGCTAGGTTTTACTTTTCTTTTCTTGACTCTTCTCTTTTGTGTACCCCATCTCCTAATGCGGTGTGCTCCCAGGCTCCATCTGGGGGCAGCTCTTCCTTACCTGTGCTACTGCTTTGAGAGAATTCTTCCAGTCTCATCCATGTCGAAGACTCTCACAATTTAATCTGGAGTCTTAACCTTTCTACTCATGTCTCAATTTATATGTTCATCTTCATATATGTAATATGTGTGATGTGCACTAAACAACTCATATTAGTATATTCAAACTGATAGCCCGAACTTTTTCCCCACATAGGAAAAAATTAGGAGCATCTTTTCTATTTCACTTAGGGCAATTCCACCTCTCTAGTTACTCAGGAGAAAATCCTAGCGTGATCCTTGGTTGCGATCATTTCTTACCCTATTTTTAATGTCAAAATGTCTACTGGTCATATCTTTAAAATACATCCAGAATTCAAATAGTTCTTTCCACTGTCACTGTTTCTCTTCTGGTTTAAAACAACGTGATTTCTCACATGGATTATTTTATTTGCTTCCTCCCTGGCCTCCTTGCCCCCCGCCCCAGGTCTCACTGTATCTCTTTTTCAATATAACTCCCATGTTCCCTCAACTTCAGTCACCGACCTTCCCTCTGTTACATCACTATTGTTGGTCTCTTAACGCTCATGTTTCTCTGGGACTCACTCTATCACTTACTTCAGAGCTATTTTTAAAAGTAACCCTCTCAATTATGTCTTTTCTATTACATTTAGATCTCAACATCCTTCTTTGATCTCAGATTCTCTTTCTATACTTGTGGGGTTTTTTAAAAGGCATTTTCTAACATGCTATAGGACTTCATTTAATTTATTATTTTGGGCCCCAGAGGGTTAATTGCACATGGACAATTATGTATTCTATTTAGTTCACGGATGTATTCAGATGCCCAGACCTGTACCTGGCACATAGGAGATGATGAGAACTACGTGTTGGGCAAATGGATTCATAGTACCGACAAATTACCATGTTGGTCACTGCATTTCTTTCCATGAGACTGTAAATGTACTTTTTTGTCTTTCCTTTTTATCACTCAGTATAATAAAAATATATTATCTTAGTAATGATGACAAATAACTAAATGTATATCTCCTCAATTTGTTTACTGCATAATAAACAGGTATCTATAAATATCAAATCAGTTACTTAAAATAATAATGCAAAATGAAGGAAAGTATTATTATCATGTTCAGTCATTCATTTCCCCTTTGTTATATATTTAAATATCCAGATGCAAAATGTTAGGGCATACTTCAGATTCAGCTGATTTACAAATGCACATCAACATGAAGTTGAAATGACTATAGTAATGAAAAGCATTGAACCATCATTAAAATTTACTTATAATATTGCCTAACTTAAAGCATTAGTACATTAAATTAAACTTTAAGAAGTCCCATTGTGACTTTTTTGTATTACAGTCTAACCTGTATGAAGGGCAGAATGCTGAATGTCTCAATGAAAAGATAGGGAATAAATGATGCCAGCTGCATATAAGGTAAATAAAATACTTATTTCTTTGGAACACAAGAATATTCTAATCAATCTAAATTTTCTTACTTTAAATATCTAATTTTTAAAAATTCTTTCACTTTTTGCTATATTTGTGCATCAAACACTTCCTGAGTGCCTATTATCTAGGCAATGTGTTAGGTACCATAACCACAGATGAAAATTTTTAATGAAACACTATTTTTTTGCTTCAAGGAGTTTTCAGGCAAGAAGAAAATAAGCAAACAAATGTAAACTCAAATGTGGTGTGATGTATGTTGTGATAGACATGTTGACAAGTTTCTGCTGTGTTCATACAAGAGATCCCAAGTGAGTTATCAATAGATAGTAGGACCAGTAGTTACTACCTACTAGAAACAAAAATCTCCTCATTATTATGTTCGGTGCACTCAGGAGCAATAGGTATTTATTGCCTGCATTTTTTTTTATGGTTTTTCTTTTTCTTTCTTTTTTTTTTTAATTAATTAAATCATAATTGTGTACATTGGTGCAATCATAGGGCAGAATGTGCTTCACATACAATCAGAAACATTTTGATCGTACTGTGAGAGATAGCCCTCATAGCATTTTCTTAATCACTATATAAA
>CAUYRH010173978.1:0-36117 GCA_963574655.1 Perodicticus potto
CGGTTGGTCGGATGTGAGTGGTATGGGTAGAGCCGATAGCGGGTAGGAGGTTGGTTGTGGGATGGGGAGAGCTGAGTGAGGGAAGTAGGGAGGGAGGGAGGAAGAGGGAAGGGGAGAGCAGACAGAGGGAAGGAGGGAGGAAGGGAGGAGGGGGAAGGGGAGAGCGGAGGGAGGGAGAGGGAAGGGGCGGGCAGAGAAAGAGAAGGAGGGGGGATGGGGGTCACAGTGTGTGACACACCTATTGGGGGTCAGACACAATTATAAGAGGGACGTTACCTAACAAATGCAATCAACATAGCCTGGTTCTTTGTACCCTCAATGAATTCCCAACAATAAAAAAAGAAAAGCAAGAATAGCAATGGTGATAAAAAGCTCTTTTCACAGGAACTCTGTTCTGCAAGTTGAGATTGCTACAACAGTGGGCCAGACCAAACTGGTATTAATTTTATTACTGTGACAAAAGCTAGACCTAGTCTTTATTCTATCCTTTTATAATCTTGAAGTGGGAACTCCTTGCTCAAAGTCCCAATGTTAGTGGTAGAGTGGGGAGGTCTTTAAGTTAGGTCTGATTTACCCATTCTCCAAAAGAGAAAATCAGAGATGTTTCAGAACCTGGGCTGCAATGTATGTATTCTGACTTTCAATTAGGTAGATTAAGAGGAAATCAGATAGCCCTTCATTTCTACACTTGTGTTTTCAAAAATATAAGATAGTATTGTCCACAAATTAATGTCCAGAAATAGAGGACTTATATGTTGTCTTCAAAGTAAATCCATATGAACATTTGCATTCAACATTATTATACTATATATAGGAAAATAATGGAAAAACCTAATAGAATATTCACTGCAGACCACCAGTTTTGTTAGTTGGGATAGTAAGAAGCAAAAACAAAACAAAACAAAAAAAAATTAAATGCTAAAGCAATAACTAAAAAAGTTAAGTTGTTTAAATTCAAAAAGTAAAATGGGCTGGGTGAGGTGGCTCATGCCTATAATCATAGCACTCTGAGAGCTCTAGGTGGGAGGATCCCTGGAGTTCAGGAGTTCAAGTCCAGCCTATGCAACAGTGAAATCATTTTCTCTATAAAAAAATTTAAAAATTTAGGAGAATATGGTGGCACATTCCTGTAGCCCCAGCTACTCGGGAGGCTGAGGCAGGGGCATTCCTTAAGCCCAGGAGTTTATGGCTATACTGAGCTATGATAACTCCACTGTATCTAGCCCTGGCAATAGAGTGAGATTCTGTCTCAAAAACAAACACATACCACTAAAATACCTAAACTTAAGATACTTAACCAT
Organism: Perodicticus potto; assembly: GCA_963574655.1. NCBI lineage: Eukaryota > Metazoa > Chordata > Mammalia > Primates > Lorisidae > Perodicticus > Perodicticus potto. The sequence goes on from CAUYRH010173978.1 coordinate 1,302, forward strand.
ATACTTGGACCCCATTTACTATGGATTCCATTTTTGTTTCCTAAAAATTCGAGGTTCAGAGAGTTGACCATCCACCCTTATCATTTATCATTTTAAACCTTACATTTCAACTTTCTCAGAATAGTCAAAGAACTTAAATTACGGTTTAGGGTTGGATTTTGAAACAATGGGGAAAAAATTATTTTAAAAGACATTGTGCTGAATAGCAACTATATCCCGGACACCGCATTGATAATCAAAGAAATAAAGATTAGGAGAGGGTACAGTCACTCATAACTGGAGAAAATCACAATCTAATGAGCAGGAATAGTATGAAAAGAGATAATTATCATACAAAGTAACCATTATTGGGGTAGAAATATAAGTTAAGAACTTTACAAGAGCAATATATTTAATAGCAAGATCTGAAATCCACGAATCGTTTGTTCAAGGAAATAATCGTAAGTTTCAGAGCATATGTAGAAATTTTGCTTTAAATCAGGAAGGACTGAAAATTGAGACATATCCCTGACTGATTGCTTTTCACTTGTGAGGATGGCAAAATGAATTTAAAGGATCAGGAAAAACAATAGCTCACATAACAAATTTTCAACCAAAAAACTCACACACTGCCACTGTTTGATTTGTTAAGCAAAATTCAATGCATAAAACATGAGAAATAGGTATTAAGAGTTCCAGTAAAAATGTAACACACGTTTGAAGAATTTTGAAAGGGCTTGTTATTGACATAAAGCAAAAATAGTTTATTTAGCTTGAATAATTAATATTATGCCTCAGTAACTCATAATAAACATGCATTCAATTAAATGTTAAAATATCACTTAAATCAATATATAGTAATTCAAGACTCAGGATCAAAAGAAAAATTAAGAAAAACTGTTTTAATGCCCTAAATGCCATAAGCACTAGAGCAAGAGCAATATAAGGAAATAATTTGTTTATATAAAGCATTTTCTTTGGGCTTAAGTAAAATAAATGTGTCACTGGCCAAGTTCTGGTTGTATGAGTCCTTTGCTGTCTAATCTGAGCAAACCACTTAGCCCCTGTAGGTACTATTCTTCCTAATCACTGAAATGGGTGTAATAATAACAATCTCACAAGTCCATTGTCGAGGATTCCTAAAGGAATGTTGAAAGTAACCAGTCAGTTGTTCATGAGAACAATGACATTTATGTATCATCCTGTTTTTCAGGGTTGAATCAAGACAGTATATTTAGAAAGACGCAATCCCAAGTTTTCTAAATTAAAAAATTTGATTTATAAAATGCATAAAAAGGCAAGTATAAACTTATTCTTAACTTGTGATTAAAAGAAAAGCTACAAATATTATATTCTGAATTCAGAACCAACAGGATGATCTCAAATGTTTTTAATTGACCACTAAAGACAAGATCAACTTGTCTTTAGATCCAGGATCGTGAACAGGTGTCGCCTTTTTTGGGTGAGTGCTCAAAGTTTGTTAAACACTGTTTAAGGTAGAGGGTAATAATTATCCAGAGAAATTGCCAGTTTCTGTAAGAGATTGATAAATACTCAATGTGTATCAGGTGTAATGTGTACATTTAAAATAGACTGACAAAAGCAGAAATACATTTTCACGTAAGAGGCTGACAAAATTAACATTTGTAAGCTAATGATCCTACAAAAAGAGATCCATGGAAAACACCCCTATAGGTATCTAAGAAGCATAGGAATGGAGAAGCTGTAAACAAAACAAATTTTCTTCACTGTAAATAAATGTTGTATAGATATAAAGGTCTTCAATGTCATCATCAAGAGCGCATAAGTTCAAGTTGTTGGGGGGAAAACGAACTTCCCTCAACTCCCACAACTAGGGCTTGGGAGGTTCATATTCACCCAGAATATTCAGTTAGGAATGAGAACGTAGCCCCATAAGCAGAAGGAAGGACGCAGACGTATCTGCAATAGTGACGGTGACCCAGGGCCCTGCAGTGCAATGGCAATGGGTGCTTGGGGCCTCGTCAGGCTTCCTTCCCTTGCTAACCCGGAAGGGCAGCAGGTGAGGTGGCCTGGGTGGATGCAGACAGACCCTGAGAGGCTTAAGGGCCGTCTGTCTGTCAGGGTCCCTCAACTCACAGTGGAGGCAGTTAGGGGACGACAAGGGTTGGGCCATTTCCTGGCCCAGTGTCCCTAATTCCCACACCTACAACAAGGCCCAGATGGTTCCCTGAAGGCAGATTTATCCTGTGTGTTTGGGGCCTTGGTTGTTCCAACCATGGCTGAGGCCAGCATTTGACATTAGCATGACCCCCAGCCCTAGCTAGAGGGGCATGCTCCTCCTGACTTCTAGAGACCTTAAAGGCTGTTGTTATGAGGTCTCACTGAGGAGTTTGGGTGCGTTCACTGAATTGTTTAAGCTTAGCCCTGACATCTGGAGCCAAAAGGGAGATAAAATACGAATTCAGGAAAAGGCGTCCTTCAGGAGTAGCAGAGCCTAACTGGTGTGTGCAAGGAGGGCTTCAGTGAGATGGGTCATGAATTGGCCAGCATTTTCTCAGGGATTAACTGCTTTGAAAGAACCCTTTTGTAGGCCCACCAGGAGGCAGGTACTCATATGGTTCTGTTTGGACAAGTCAGTCCAGGGAGATGGCTGTACTGACACTTAGAATGGGCTAAGGGGAGCCACAGCATCTGGAGCTCAGCTGTTGTCGGTAGTGTCTACGTTGTCTGTGTGCTGCCGGCCACCTGTCAAACCCTCTCCTTCCCATCTGGGAGAAGGGTAGAGATAACTATCATGTGAAGATCATGCCAGGGGAGGTCATAGGGTTGGAGCAGGTACTTACTTAGGGGGATCTGTGGAGAAGGAACCTATTCTCTTCTGAATCTGTGAAAGGTCTCCAGGGAGAACAGGACATGAACCCACACAATCCCTCCAGCACCCACCACTTCCTGCAGCAGGAAGAGAGGTTTCAGCGTGGAGGGAGCAAGCTGGGGACGGAGCACACTGGGAATGGGGGTAGCCTGAGACCCAGGAGGTCTAAGGAGCTGGGTCAGGACACAGCGGATCCATAGGAGCTAGGGGATCCCCGAAGGAGGGAAGGAGACCAGGCAAGACGGAGGAGGAGGGTTTGGGTGATCACTGCATACGGAGGGCAGGAAGAAAGGGAGAGAAAGGCCTGAAGATGGTGGATTGTGTTCTATCTACCTTATTTTTTGGAGGAATTTTATTTAAATCTTTTAAGTTATTAAAATTAAAAGTCCCATTTTCCAATATGTACTGGGGTGAAAGGGGACATCTCCAAGGCATCTCTGCTGAGGGGTGGAAGAGCCAGCTCCCGTGTCTCAGGTCGCCTTCTCCTACTCACCCTTACAGGGCAGTGGAGGCAAAATCCTCTAAGATTCTCCAACAGGCAGGTCAATGAAGTCAGGTCTGGGCACAGCCGAGACCAGGTTCCAAAGAAACTGGGGTAGCTAGGGAGGTTGGCAGTGAGAAGGGTCTTAGCCACCAGTCCCGTGTCTTGAGCATATGAAAGTATCCCAATAGCACCCAGAGACAAGACCCAGAGTGGAGAAGTTCAGGCAGAAAGTTTATTGAAAAGGGATTGGGACTGCCCTAGTAGGACAAAGAAGGTGTCTATGCCCAGGGGCAGTTAGAGACCCCTCTTTTTATGGGGGCCTTAGGGAGGGGTCAAATTCCACAGCTTGCCCCAGGGGACTTTGAGGGGTTAGGCTCCTTGGATCCTAATTTCTTCCAGGGTGGGGTAATTAGTCCTTTGTTTTTTTTGTTTCAGGAGGGAGGGAAGGGTTCCTGTAGGGCTGCCTTAGGCCCTGACACAAGTTAGGATAGACTGCTAAGAAATACAGTGCCACAGCTAGAAAGGCATCTAGATCCTGAAATATTTTTATACAAAAATGTGTCTATATAATTATTTAAGTAATAGCCTGAAATACCTCAAAATGCACCATTTAATCAAAATACAATCCCCCCCCTCCCTGAAGATAATACATCTGAACATGGTTTGTATTTGAATTCTTAACAGGCTGAACATGATTTGTATTTGAATTCTTAATGCTTAAACAACAAATGAATGAAAACAAATACATATAAATATCTGCTATGTTAAAAGATGACTGAGTGGCATATAATTCCTACCAGTAATCCTGTATTGGTGTTGAAGTTTCAATTAGCCCTCTGTTACTGCCTGCTTTGAGCAAAGTTATCATGTACCTTCTAGACGGCAAGCCAGTAACCCCCCCCCTCGCCCTCGCACGTTGTTGCCAGTCTTTGTCTTTTTTTTTTTTTTTCTTCCTGTGGTTCTGTTTAAATTCTCACCTTGCTCTGCCCTTGTCATCAAGTCGTTCAAGCACAAAGCAGGGAGCATGGGGAGTGTTTACTCATTTCCCAAGTCCATTATCTTACACATTAATCACTGGTCTGGAACTTTTGGACAATGCTGAATCTGTTACCTTTTTTCCCCCCCTTTCTGGCTGCTTTACTGGTGAGTCTGACAGTTCACCAGTTTCAAGCTGCATTTACACTTCATGACCTTTTCATCTGATTAACTATTTTTGCCCTTAAAAAAATATGCATTTATAGTCCACTGAAACCATAATGAACTTATAATGTGGAAGTAAGAAACCCTTATTTGTCAACTAGTGCTTTTTCTTCATGGAAAGACAGCCCAAGGGAGGTAAATACTGCTTTGGTATTTACCAAATAAATACCATGGTCTGTTGGTATTGAGTTAGTTCTTTTTTTTTTTGTATTCCTCCTCACTGTTATTAAGTGTCATCTTCAAAATAAGGCATTAGTGAGAAATTTTAATTAACTTTGGACAGCAAATGTTTTGAATTTTTAAAAACAAAGTTTTCACTTTCTAAAATCATCATGGTTCTTGCGTAATATGCAGGACTGATCTGAGAATCCAAAGTTTAGCTTCAGTAATGATTACTAAACCAAGAGAAATAGATGTAAAAAAGCAGGACAGCTGGAGGCTCTTGAACTATAGTTGTCAAAAGATTTGTTTGTGAAACATGCATTTTATTGCCTTGTATGCATGTTATAATGAGCCATGGACAACTGCAACATTACACTTAATGATTGCATTTCTTGTTTCAGCCAGTTTCCTTGTCCTCTTGCAATTAACGTTTTTCCCAGATCACCCAAGGCTACTTTGTCAAGGAGGAAAAAAAAAATCTGAAATTCACATAAATGAGCAATGTCAATAGTTTAGAAAGAGTTTACTTAGAGAACAAAGGGCCCTTATGAGGCACTAGTGAGAAGAAATGGGGAAAAAATGAGTCCTCACAATGTAAGCCTTTTCTTAAAGCGACTTGTTATCAAGCAGTTTGGGATAGTCCCTCAAATCTGCATTAAAATGCATTTCATTCCATTGACTCATTTGCATTAATTTCTCCCATTATATCTGAAAATGGCTGAATGTCTACCCAGCACAATGCCGCAGCCTATCACAGGCTACCACGGCCCCAGGTGCCAATTTACTCCTCTTAGTTCTTTTCATTCTGTTTGCTGATTCTGACAACTGGAGTTCTCCTCTCAGTCCAAGGGACTTTTCAATTGGATTTGCTCGTGGTGACAAAATTGTTGCTTTGCTAAGAGGAGGGGGTTCTTTGATTGAGCGTCTATCATGCTGCCATGGGAAAGCGAGAGGGGAATGATTCTCAGTGGCTTCTGATTTCCAGTATTTGTTCAGCATTAGGCCCACTTATCTCCAGAAGAAAAAGCAACATGTAGAAAGAAAGTGACAGGCAGAAACACACTCACTTGCTCGTTCATTCTCACTGTGCTCTGTATTCAAACAAGGGAGACCTATTACACTGAAAGCTCCAGATCAGCCTCACTCAATTATCACAGTTAATCCTTATAGCTCTATAAAGTAAATATTTCATTACAATTTCAAATAAACAGTCACCCAATCTAATGAAGCAAGAACTCAAAGTGGCAATGTCATAGAACTCGTTACCGTCATCAAAGGAAAGGACACAGCCTTGTCTACTAATAATGAAAAAATGGATACTGGCATATTTATGAACTCAAGGGTGTTGTAGTTGTGAGCTTTTTTTCCCCCCCAGTGCCACTGACCAATTTATCTCTCCAAACACAATTCAATTATCGGACTTCTATTTGTCTTTTTTGTTTCTCTCTGTTTTTCTCCGAGTTTTTCACCCCAGCCTCTCCTTGGGGATCACCATCTTCATCACACAATACGTCACCCCCACAGTCGGCACATTCAACTAGAACTTTTCTTTTTTGTAAATATCAGAGAATTTTGATACAGCATCTCAAATTCACAGAATATAAAGTGATCATTTTCATAATCCATTGCCTCTACATCAATGTTATCTTAAATCCTTCATCTTGTATGTCCTTTTATCCTTTATCTTCTTCTCTTATACTCTGGGGCAAGAACATCTAAAAATAATTCTCCTTTCGCTAAATCTTAATAATTTGAAAAAAGCTTGAATTGAATAAAAATAAGTAGATTAAGTCCTTAATCAAATGTTGAATTACCTCTTCGCTATTCCAACTCTCATTTTAATCCTAATCTTTAGTCTCTTGGGGAATCGTTTTTCTTAAATTATTATTTTATCCTTCTTATTAAATATTCTGGCAATCGTCATTATATTTTTACACTTTGATAATGCACTCTACAGGAAAGAATGTACAATGGGTATAATAGCACAATTTGGCCTATACATGTAAGATCTTACTCAAAAGCAAGCTCATGTTATTCATTAAAGCGAAAGTCTCTATGTAGATGACAACTATAAATCCCCTCTCTTTTCCTCTCAACTTAACAATTCTCTGTTGCCACATCTTATAATTACTCTTTCTTCATAAAAATTAGATGACTTTCTTGGGAATATATGCATGGTTTTTGTTTTTTTTTCTTCTCCTCTGGGATTCTTATATACTTCTCCTCCTTTAAAAATATCACTTGAAACTCACACTTCAAACATTAACGAGCATTCAGATCACCTGGTTGGGGGAGGGTGTTAAAATGCAGATTCTGATTCAGTAGATCTGGAGTGGGTCCTAGCAGACTGCATTTTTAATCAAGTCACTAGCAATGATGATGATGATGATGCTGGTCCCAGGGTCAGACTTTGAGAGGCAAGCACTAAAAATACTGCATGGCATTCATAATTTTTACAATAAAATTAGGAGTAAGAAATCCTTAGGATAGTATCAACATAAAGCCACATGGTATATCTTTTCAACACTATTGTATTAACTTCATTGATAAAAGTATTTAAATATAGATGATTTAATACATATAATGTATATTAATAAACTATCTGAAATATGGATTATTTAAATAAGAATTTTACTAAAACGACTGATAATAATAATGATAAATGTCCTGCTATGTGTACTTAAATACTAACTCATTTTTTTTCTTCACCACAACCACAAAGACCTGCATTGTTTTAACTATGTTAATTTTACAGACCAGACAACTGAGTTCAGTGTCTGAACTACCTGGTCCAAGGTTAGATCTGGAACTTGAATCAAGTATTGTCTACAAATGCACTAATAGTTTCATATACTTCAAATCAACACTACTCTTCCACATCCACCAGACTTCACTAGATCACTGTCTATGACAACACCTTCATTCACCCAATAGAGGGTCTACAAATTCCCTCTTCTGGCCTTCTGCATTCAGGTGTAAAAAGACAAAGTTCCTGCCATGTTGGATTTATTCAACAATTGAACAACTGAACAAATGAGTGAGCAAAAAAGTGTCAGATATGGGTGAATGCTATGAAAAAGTGATTAATATGATGAGATAGGAAATGATTTAGGAGTGTGCTTCCAAGGGATAGGTATGTCTTCAAAGTCTATACTTAAAATTTGATATTATTATTGTTGGCTCAATTTAATAATACAGTTTATCCCAATCATTGCGAGTCATGTAAAAATGCAAGCAAACACAAATGGTTTATATCACTGTAATGTAAAACTGTGATCACAGCACAGATAAGGAAAGACAACCTTCAACACAACTATATATTGTGATAACACCCCATATGTGTTGCTTTGATATCTTAATACACCTAATACACACCAAGCTCAGTGTCAGAATCTTCATCTTAGACATGCACACGTATATACCATCTTATCTGATTGCCAGTTTTGTGTAAAGCATTTTACATATATTAATCCGCTTAATAATCATGACTGACTGCTTTATTAAGTGTGGATATTACAGTACTCATTTTCCAGATTATAAAACTGAGGCACAAAGCAGTTAAGTAATACATCCAGATTTACGGCATTAGTAAGGATCAAAGTCAAGTTTGAAATCCAGGCAGTTGGGTTCCAGAGTCTGTGCTCTTTAACAATTTGCCACCCTGCCTTATTCTTATTTATAAAATATGACAGGTGTTATATAAGCTATCTCCAATATCTTTTTTTGGTCACAAATGTTAAAATTCTATGACAATGATTTAAAATATACAATCTGAGAGAACAAGCTGTGTTTCAGCTTCTTTTGTTAGAGCGGTTTAAATGATTAGTATTATGCAGAAAGTTATGCTAACCTTTTCTTTTTCTAGACATGGAATCTTGCTGTGTTGTCCAGGCTGGACTTGAACTCCTATTCTCAGTTGATCCTCCTACCTCAGCCTCCAGAGAAATTGGGATTATAGGTATCCATAACTGCACCTGGCTTTTTGATCTTAATTTGAGACTCTACATTCCTTCTTTTATATTCCTTTGCACAGATTACACTTACATTTATAATTAGTAAGCCTTTTAAATGATTATTAAAATAAAAGTGGCAGAAATATCATTCCTAAGGTATATGCTCAGCAGAAAACATTGATCAAAATACTTAAGACATGCTGAACTTGATATGCAGATTAACCTTCTAATATCATACATCCTTTGCATATTGCAAAATATTTTATTCATTCCTACATTATCTTCTAAAAAACACTTCTTAAATACCTACTTTGTGCACAACAACCTGAGGAACCAAGATATAAAGATGAATGGCTGTGAAATAAATACCAGACTTTAGAACACTAAAATATGGATGGCATATGTAAGAATATCATTTTTAGTATAAAGAATAATAATCATTGGTAGCCTTTATGGTTGTGTAATTTTTCACTAATTTTATCCTAACCATAGCATTTAACATCTTTAGTATGATATTTCTTTACTCTACTATACGCATTAATTATACAGACAAAAAAACTCACACATTCATACACATTTCACGCAAAGACTTACAATACATTTAAATAAATAAGAAATTAAGGAAATGTTCAATAAAAGCGCAAAGAAGAGAAAACATTAACAGCCCACAAAATTTCCAAAGTAAAAATAAGAAGTGGAAGCAGTGATGAAGTCTCTGAAAGCTGTTAGCTCACTTCGATATTAAGTTTGATAAGTTTTTGATCCACTCATCTATTAATTACTTAAACTAGTACTATGCTCACAATAGCTCTCATTTTACTTCTTTATTTTTAGGGTCTAAGATATACCAATGCAGTAAATATCTGACTGCTCCATCTCCATTAGGAGAACTCTTCTGTAGACTGATTTGTTAGGCCCTTTGGAAAACGATTTACATCTTCCAATATATGATTGACTTTAGCAACAACATTGCCATTATCTGTATTTTTACATCTTTAACCATGCCTCCTCTTTTCACTGAATCCTCTCCTGTATCTCCTAAAATTAAATATTACTCAAGGTTTTATCCTTAGCTCTTCTTGATCTCCCTAACTCATCATACCCAAGAGATCCTATTCATTACAGTCAACTAAGTAACTCTGGATCCCACCACCTGCCTATGCTATAGTTATCACAAATACAACATTTCCGTGAATTTGTCATCTTTTCACCAATTTGTTCCTTCTTTGGCAATCCCTTCCTGCTCACCCTCATCAGGCCATGTGAATGAGGCATTTGGAAGACACTGACTTCCTGCTTCACCTGTTCATTCTGCCCTCTCCCACCAATAAACATCTCACCTGTGACCACATTCCATTGGTTCTGCACAGCCTTTCTTTCTTCCATTCTTGTGGCCACTGTCTCAGTAAAGGCCTCTTTAGTTTTCTATTTGGGCTGCTATTAGAATCTTCTAATGAGCCTTCTTGCCGCCCTCCATTTGTACTACACTTTCCAAGTTTAGTGAAGTTTAGTAACATCGTTAGTCAGGCTGGGGACAGGTGCCTGGTAGTCCTAGCTGTTTGGGAGGCAGAGGCAGGATAGTGACTTGAGCCCAGGAATTAGAGATTGCAGGGAGCTATATGATCACCAACAGCCTGGGTGATAGAGCAAGACTCTGTTTTTAAATAAATGAATAAGTAAATAAATAAATGAATAAAGTCTTGAAGTTACTTAAATTTCTCAGGGTTTAGGAAGATAGGAAGGTATTAAAGAAAACAATTTCAGTACAGGAAATTATTTACACACAGAGTGGAGTTTCCTTCTAAGAAAAGGACAAAAAAAGCTCTAATTGTAGGCCCCAAATACCTTTTTTCCCCAAAGTTTTGTATTCATTAGCATTTGCAGATATACATGAAAAATTAGTCTACATAAAGATAATAAGACAACAGACGGGTCTTGTTTTTCTAGTTAACACCCTCCTCCTTTCAAATAAAGGAGGTTTTAAAAGTTTCACCATTATGCAACTGCCATTTTTTTCTCCATTGACAGACTATATTTTCCTAATAATTAATCACTAGGAAATTCAAATATGTAACTTAACAATTAAAATATAATATTTAACATTGTTTATCTATAAACTAATTTAATAGTAATTATGCATGCAATAATGTAAGTTTCTATTGTTATGTTATTCATAGAGAAAGAACATTTCCATGAGGCTTTATGAAAACTTTTGTAAGACTCTGAAAATCCCATTTCTCTGCTGTTCTGTGAAAAATGTAAGTTACAGTATCGTGAGGGGGATTAGATGGGGGGATAAAATACATAAGAATATAAAGAGAATCTAAATGCCCACATAATAAAAATTAATCATGGTGAATTGCTTTGGGGAGAATCATACACTTGACCCACACTGAAGACTGAAATATTAATCCATTTCTGTGACAGAGATCAAGCTTCACAGTTGCTTTTTACCCTCCTCATAATAGAAGCAACAGTTGTAAACCATAATGTTATAGTTCAAACAATGCCCCCCCTAAGACTTCAAATTTATTATAGCATTCATCTCCAAGACAAAAGACCTGGTGTAGGAAAAAAGCTCTTTTTAGCAAAAAGCATGGTTGTTATTTATGGCTCAGATGCAAAGAATGAGTTTGGGGAATTTATCAGAGATGAAGGTATGAAATGTTTTAGCTTGTTCTTCTCTCTCTAATCCATAAACCATTTTCTCAGCCACCCAAGTGAATTCTAATGGAACAGGAATGATGAAATAATATTTTCCTAGCCCTTTAACACTTTTTCTTCTGTGTACGTTTCAGTGGGATGAGAAGAATATGTTTCCTTTATTTAATTAAGAGTATTTTAAGTAGCAGGCAAGCAACATTTTGCAATAAAATATGTTTTAGTCTGGCAAAGTTTATTAACATTTTTATCAAGTTTAATTTTTATGTATTGAATTTTTGAAAGTCCTATTATTAGTATTCGTATTATATGGACTATCATATAATTAGAACTTCAGAATGTTAAGTATATTCTCATTAAAATAATTTCAATAGTGTAAGCCTCACTATTTTCTCTAAAGCTTTAATGACTTAATCATGATACTTGACCACTTTTATTTTCATATTCTTAATCCTTAGCCATATCTTCATCATCATTCTTCTTGAAATAAGACATGCCATCATCAAAACAAAAATTACTTATAGATAACCTATTTTGCGTCTTCTCTTTTTGAAATGAGTATAAGCCACAAAAAAGAAAAAATACTGTCTAATTCTCTAATGACTAAGGCAGACAGACACTTCATTCAGGTAAAAAGGTTTAGGATAGGCCATGAGGCAATGACAATTCATTCTCTGTTTTTATATACTGCTTTTCTTAAAATGAAAACATATTCAATAAATGTGAATGGACAAAAATACAAAATGTACATAGCGTTTGTTCTCCAAAAAGTAAGCTATTAATAGTTTATTCATTTTTGAAGTATTGTACTTAAAATTTGATGGCCTTGAGAACAACATGAGCTATATGGATAAACTTTGGGTTTTTTTTTCTCTTCTAGTCCAAAAAAGATAGGTAATTTTAGAACAAAATAAGGCAGCTAGAATAAAATATGGAATAATCTTTAAACTGGAAACCTTTCCTGGCATTGTTTGATAGATGTTACACCTCATCTATTGTTTGCCAAATTCCATTTAAATTGCTCAAACAGCACAAAGAAAATGTGGACTCTATCTGAACAATTTCTAACATCATAATTTGTGGAATTAAGAACAATCCACCACTGAGTTATCTGACACCACGCATTTTGACTGCACATTTTCTGAGTGTTGAAGCTTTTTCCCTTTAGTTTTGATGCTAAAATTCCTTTGCTACAATTTTTATGTGTGTTACACTACTTTATCTTGACAAAGAAATAAAAGTTAATTAGTTTCTATGACAACCTGTGCATTAGACATTGCAGTTCTTTCAGATTTGTACATACATCCCGATTTCGTATTCAGGATGCATTGTGTATAAGCATTCAGCACAAATAGTGTGAGTCTGTTTGCACTGAAGACAGGCGAGGAACACGAGCCAGATGACATAATTCATTTGAGTATATGGTGTCAGAGAAAGACGTCCTGAATTTGACATCGATGTACGTACAATACACACACCAAATTTAAAGCCACAAATGGCTTTTTAAAAATAATTTTTGAACACTTTCAAGATTTAAAATAAACAACTCTACTCAAATAATCTTCTAGGTTTATTCTAGTAAGTATAAAGTAGTAAAAACTGACCCTTTCCATCTAGCTCACACAGTATAATACTCTCTCTCTAAAATAATAAACTCTTATGTGCATCAGAAACACCTGTGGAACTTCATTAACAGTATTAATTTCTAGGCTCCACCCCTAGAGCGTGAATTAAGTATGTCCAGGATGACACCAATAAATCTATTTTGTTATCAAGCTCAGTGGTTGATTATGATGTACAATTTATAAGGATCACTTTTTTTGAAAACAGCAGGTTGTACATCAGATACTGTTTTGTTTTTAACCAAATGTTAAAAGATACTTACAAGTCCTGAGATAATGTGCATATCATGATTTTAGAATGATTGTCAAAAACTATTCTTTATACTGTATTGGGTTATAAAACTCACAATTCCCATTGCATTACTCTAATTTTAACTTTTTTAACACAATAAATGATAATCTTCAGAAAGAAATCTTTCAGAAGACCAAATATATCAGTTATTGATTGAGATAAATAATATGTGGCATTATCCAGTGCATAAAGACCTTTCATAGAAGGAAGATTTACATGAAAAAAAGGGGCCAAATTTTACTATCCACTATGTTCCACAGACAATATTCTCTCTCCCTTATGGGAAAGCCAAGTTCTAATACATTATGCTTTGGGATTCTAATCAGAAACCTATAAACAATGTATAACTTACAAATGTCCTTCAGTGTATTAGAATACTTTTAGTACAGCTTTAAAATTTTAAATCAATTCTGTCATTCACTCCATATTATTTATCTTCAATTTCTCCATATTTTAAATGTCACTGTGCCATATTAAGTAATAAAAAGTTTAAAAGATTATAACCTGAACTTGGCAGATACTTTCATTACTGGGCCTGAAATACTTGCTTTCTTACATTTTCACTACCAAAGAGAATCTTATCTCTTACTTTCATTCTCTTCAAGCAATGAAATCTTCACATTCACTGAGAAGCCTAAAATATTATAATGTTATTTTAACCCTACTATAATAGTAAGTTAATAGCATTTCAAACATTTGATTTTTAAGCAGACTGTTTTGTCATCTCTTTTAAGAATTGTTCTATGACATAATATCAGCTGAAATTATTTACCCATTATACAGTTAGTTTTAAATCATCCTTTAATTCTATCAGTTTTATCATTTTTATGCCCCATAATTCAGTAACATTTCATATTCTTTAATCTGAAACTCAAGAAGGAAAGAAGAAAGGCATTCGAGGATTGATTCATTCATTTTTATATGTGCTGTTGGAACAAATCTGAACTAACTTATATAAGAAACCTTATTATAACAAAATGATCTAAAATAAATGTGCTTGAGTAGTATCACTTCTTTTCTCAATATGTGCTCCCCAAAGTATGTGTTGTTTTCATTAACTTTTTTTCCTTTTAATGGCAATAAGAATCTGTATTAAATAAAAGCTAATAAACTCCATATAAGTATTAGTAACTCAGAGCTCAAAGATTTATGGAAACCAAACCATGGAAAGAATAGCCAGGTGCTTCTGTCCTTTCAATATAATACAAATCTTTCCTTGACTACACAGTTTTTGCTGTAACACCACTTCATTAGATTGGAATTTGTGTTAACTTCCCTGTACTAGGACTTACTAATAGGATTGCTAGCAATTATTATGCTGAAATGAAATCAGCACAAACTATTAGATCTGTTTAAACAAGTTAAAAATAAACCTTGATTAAATGTTCTTTTATAAGAAGCTGCTCATTAGGGCTACATGGCCTTCAGAAAAATTGGTGTTTCATTAACATCAAAGAATGCATTGAGTTTAAACTCCCTAACCTAAAAAGTTACATAGAAAATAAAGTTTTAAAAACATTTTAGATAATGCAATTTTTGAAAAGATCTTCCATATGGTTCTTGGTAGTCAACAGAAAGAAATATATTCTTAAGAATGAGGATTATTAATAATGAAATCATAAAGAATTTTATCACCAAAAGCAAAAATAATTTTTTTCTAAAACAAAAACTCAAAAGAAAAAATTTTTATTAGAATGATCAAATGAGAAACTTCTTCTGAGCTACAACCCTGCCGTAAAATACCTGAATTAAAAAGTCATTTGGATATTTAAATACTAATGAGTATATCGATTTAAGTATCCCTGTGTCTACTTTTGCAACAAATCAGGAACTTTTGAACTGGAGTAGTACCTACAGAACACTAGAAAATGGAAGTATCCCTTTCTAGAAAGCAGAAATGATTCCTTTGTTATAATGAATTCATAAACTATTATAACTTGAACTTGACTTGGAAATTATTCTGTTTGTGGTAGATAATATAACAAACTTAAGATACAGTTTTGGTAAATGACCATATTTCAGATATAGTGTACAAACTAATAGAAAGGATTTCTCTCTCACACACACACACAACACACACTTTATCCCACTAGGAAAAGGTAAATTTTAGTTGCACGGAAGTTGGACATCATCTTTATGGCTAAGGATGGGAAAAGCATAAAATAAAACACTAGAATTATTAAGCAAAACATCAAAAACTGAAAAATTCACAATGGCATATTATCTAAAGTTAATAGGAAGTTGATCTATTTAAAGATTATAATTTATTATAATTTAAGAGTTTTTAAATAAAAATAATTCATTTCTCTGAACAGTACATGTATTATTCTGAACAAACCATGCAGTAATTACTATTATAATTTAATCTCTTCATATAGACTGATATCCTCTACAGTATACTTGCCCCTTGCCTACATGGTAATATGAATATGTTCTGGTGTTTAAAAGGAATAAACCTTCTAGTTTAAGTAATTAATATTCCTTAATTAAACATACGAAGGCATAGACAATGGATTCTTTATAAATCTGTGAGCATGCCTAAAAGCAACAAAATCACACTTTTCTTAAAGCATTTGTGTGTATTTTGCACAATTTTTAAAAGTTTAACCTCTGCAGATCAATGTGCTTCCTTAAAAGACTTTAATAAATTAAAGTGCAAAGAGCTTTTTTTCACCAGGCAGAAAAAGCTGATGAGACAGGTTTAGTTTAATCTCAGGCAATAGAAGTCATTAACCATTCTCTCAGGGATTAAAATATAGCTTGCCCTTTTCTTCTCTCACTTATCATTAGCATCACTTTAATCTCCTAGCATTTCACACTGCTATTTTAATCATTACTTACTGCCTTTTGACAAGTGCAGAACATGCTTTTTCTCATTGAGGCAATATCCTGGTTTTAGCTGACAAATGTAGGACATAATGTAAAAATATCAAAGTGACATCTCTTAAACACACCTTCATCATAAAAATCTCTAAAGTTACAATATTCCTTTGTCTAGTATTTCCACGAAAATTATCACTTGAAAGGTTTATATCTTAGATAAAGAAAAAAGTTTCTTCTAAATACAACAAAAACTAGGGTGGAGAAACAATACTAATATGCTAAGTAAATGAAATGCAAAAATATGCACATGCATGTTATTCTTTTCATTCTAAAGTTCCAAGTATTTACAAAGCAGCCAGTTGTTTCAATATAACTTATATAATGAAATATGATATATTGAAAAGGCTAACCTATTACAATTTAAAGCTTTATAATTATATTACATTGTACATATTACCGAGGTTGAACAAAGTTCTATAATTTTGCCTAATTTTATTATTTTTATACTTCAACATTTATGATTACGATAGATTTTAAGTAATTCTTAGAGAAAAGTTAGGTGGAAATACCAATAGTTATAGCCATATTACTAGGTAACATCCGAAAAATCTATTAAGAGAGTTACTACTGAACTTACTGCTACAATTTCTATGTTGCTATTTTAGATTTAAAAACCCCGATGTTTGTGACTGTTCTTTTATCTAATGACAATTATTTTAATTTACAGACTCTCCTTAAGCTAATCTACCTAAACCTGAAGTAGATAACAAATTTGGAATAAGTCTCTTGAGATTTGTGAATATTAAGTTTCACGTCGCCCTTAGATATAAGTATGAGAATATGTCCTCACACTAATACTGTGTTCTTTTTTAATTCAATAGGAACTGATGAAATATTTGGTTATTATAAACCTGACTTTTCAAACCGAAGCACCAATTTTTTGGTAACGATCACTCACACTTGGCCCCAAGCCTTTTAATCTAGTCCATCTGTAATGATCTCATAGTACTTTCAACCATTATTTAACTGTTAGAAGAAAAAATATGTCGCACTATATGTTTCGACAATAAAATCCCTTCTTAAGCTTCACAAAGCAGAACAATTCATTATTTGATCTCTTTCCAGGTTCAAAGTCTGTCTTATTACAGTACTTCAAAGAAATATGTAATCAAAGACAAACAGCTGTGAAAACAATCTTTTATTACTTTATTATCATTGAGAATATATCTTTGGAGTAAACCAATGGAAATGGCATACAAATAATCTTCAGAAAGGTTGTTGTTTTGCATTTGTTCACAAACTATGAGTGTTTATCTTCAAGGCTTTAATTTTACTTTCTATAAATAGAGTAATGGCATAATCCATTCACGCTATTGTCTGGCAAAAAAATGCCCCAAAGAATGGTAACAACAACAACAGAAAGAATAAACTACTCTAATGTCAAACAAATGTTTTTAGCCACACAATTTTCCACAACGATATTCAGTGATGTGACTCCCTAGGTTAACATTGCCCTGAAGTGAAATCCTATTTCTGGGTGTTCATACTGGCCAGTGAGATTTGCAGAATTCATCAACTACAGATTGGTATACATAACTAGAATGCATATATGACATGTACCACTAAAAATCATTCTGAAAACGTGCAAGATCAAGCAATTAGACTCTACAATAGTAGCTACATTGCTGAAATTATGCTCATATTTTATGCACATACAATCTCATCATGTCTTTATTTCTTAGCATGGAAAGTTTCTATTATCAGCATGCAAATGGGCTGGACAAAGTGACATAAAGTGTTCTTGGTTGGAAATGATTCTCTTCATCTGCAGGTTGTAAGACACTCTGCAGGCTTCAGAGTAGAAGTGATCTGATGTTTTACCAGCCCACCATTCTACAAAAAAACACTTGTAAGGAGAAGGGACAAATATCTCTTGAGTGCATATTATATGGTACAAACCACATAATTCCATTTAGTTCTAATACCAAATCATTGAGGAAGGTGACATTTTCTCCATTTTACAGATGAGGAAATTAAGTTTATAAGTTGAGTAATTTTTGACTCATTCCTTGGTTAATCCATCCTGAAAGTCAGTGTGCTCTTTGCCTCAGATCAGAACACTGTCCATTCTAAAACCCACGTTCTAACTACATGTCCTCAAAATGCTCTTGAAGGAAACTATATTGTCTAATAATTTCAACTTTTCTTCAGAAGATCCTAATGCATGATTATGGTCAGAGACAAAATGGGTCACTGTAATTTTCTATAAAACTAAATTGATGATTCATCAACACAGGCCACAGTTAGAAAGAACATTGTTTCTGAGAGTTTACAAACAGTTTGCTAGGCCAAGAGCAATATGGAATCTGTACCACCACTCTCATCAAAATGCATGCCTGAAATATGCTGTATAAATGCTACCCCTCACTTACAAAGACAGGTAACAGTTATCATGGTACTACTGCCATACAGACAGAACAGGGAATTAAGCCTGTGATAAGAATTTTTAAAACATAGGGATATGTCCACTTCACCTTCTGCTGTCTCAGTATAATCATGAAAATACTTAATACATTTGTATTGGTTTAAAGGGTCTGTCTTCTACTCGGGAAGTTGAGGCAAAGGATCCCTTGAGCCCAAGAGTTTGAGGTTGCTGTGAGCTATGATGCCACAGCACTCTACCAAGGGCAACAAAGTAAGACTTGGTCTTAAATAAATAAATAAATAAATAAATAAATAAATAAATAATAAAAGTTCTGTCTCTATAAATAAATATAGTATAAAACGTACTCATACAAAGACACACATATGTTAGCTATGTATGTAAGGTTGTGTAAATTTCTATGTAATATTGTCTTAGTTGTAAAATGTGGCGTCTAAACTGAATCTAGTTGTCACAGACTTCCCTCTGTATTATTAAGGTTATCCGAAGGCCACTGACAAAGGAAAGAAAAAATAAAGCAATGACTAATGGCAAATAGAAAAAAATGGAATTTAAGTTTTTTCTTGTGGCAGATAAACTTAACTAAAACCTCTAACATCTCAGAAGTATGAACATTTGTATTTTCTGTTTTAAATAACACCATATAAATAAAAAATTCCTAGAGACCCTTTGCCAGCCAAGTGTAGGGATAATAAAGAAAACATAATCACTTATTTGAAGTCTTGATCCTTCAATTTATACCATAACGTGGTTCAGTTTTACTGGTTACTAAATAAACAATAAAAGAATTAGAAATGCATTTAATGCATGACTCAATTTCCATAAAAGTTAATTTCCTGACTTTTCAGTTTGATGGCATCAAAAGTTATTCAGTAAAAGAGGGCAAAACAAAGCCAGTCACTCCAGCTTTGGAATAATTAAGCAGTAATTTGACCAAACATTTCCTTCCTTCCTGTGTACTTCTCAAAGTCACTAGTACACTACAAATTTTAGCAGAAACATTTTTAATA
This sequence comes from Perodicticus potto, assembly GCA_963574655.1. Classification (NCBI taxonomy): domain Eukaryota; kingdom Metazoa; phylum Chordata; class Mammalia; order Primates; family Lorisidae; genus Perodicticus; species Perodicticus potto. The sequence continues at coordinate 20,785 of CAUYRH010173978.1, forward strand.
GGCACAATCTATAAGGGAAATAGTCCATAGTAAAATGTTTCACAATCAGGGCAAGCAGCACCATCATGAGGTCACCTTATACTGCTATTTTTAGATTGCATTCAAGATAAACTTTTGATTGCCAGGTAGAAAGATCAGATTACATAAACCATGGCTAATCTTTACATATAAACTCAAATACAATTCATTTTATTACTATGAGAAAAAGCTAAGGAAAATTAGATGAATTGTGTGGTATTAAACTTTAAATGTCATTTTAATGCAATATTTCATTAGCATACTGATTAATAAAGAATTAGATTGGTTAGTTTATTCAATGTTTTTAGTTGTGGTGATGATCTAATTTCCAATTTAAAAGGGAGAAATAATAATCTTTGAATTCCTAAAGTCCCTGGATCATTTGTCTTCATTCAAAATTTATCATTCATAAAATTCTGTGAAACTATCATTTACAGATTTGTTTTTTTGGCTTTTTTCTTCTTTGGAAACCCTTTTGGTTTGTTTTTTTTTTTTGTTATTTTTGGATTAATGTGATAATACATATGATTAGATTACATTGTTTGCATTGCATTTGTAAGGTAAAGTCTGAGTTATAGTTGTAACCAGAATGTGTAAGGAACTCCAGCAAATCAACAAGAACAAACATCCTCATTAATAACAGGTCAAGAGACATAAATAGAATTTTTTCCCACGAGGACAGACAAATGGCCAACAAACAACTAAAAAAATGCTCATTGTCCCTAATCACCAGAAAAATGCAAATCAAAACCACTTTGATATTACCTAACCCCAGTGAAAATGGACCACAGCTCCCAAAGCAACAGATGCTGGTGTGGGTGCAGAGAAAGGAATGCTCATGCACTGCTGGGGGGACTGCAGACTAATACGACCCTTATGGAAAGAGATACGGAGACTCCTCACTGAACTAAGAGCAGACTTTCCATCTGATCCTGCAATCCCATTAATGTGTACCTACCCGCCAAAAAAAAGTCCTTTTAACTTGTTGAATGTACCTTCTTCCATATCCTTTTATTTCACTACTGAATTAAAAGTATGTTGGAATTCTACTTACTCAGATTGAAAAAATGGCATCTTTTCTACCCCCACCTAATACTTTCCTGTTGCCTTCACTTTGTCACTCACTGATAAAATGTCTTATTCTTTATCTTTCACCTCCAATAAATGACTCCCATCTGACTTGATCTGTCACTGCCCACCCAAACCCTGTGCCCGAAGTCTCCTGGTCCATAAGGCCCCCATCTAGTAAGCATCCTCAATGGTCTCCAGGTCTGCATAATATTTTTTTAACTTAAATAGCAACCAAACTTATACTATCTACTGTCTAAGCTTCCTATAATTCCTGTTGTTAGCATATTCCATTGTTTTTCTTACAACAATCAGCCTCTTGTTATTTTCAGGTGTGTTCCTTCAAATAGTGAGGGGATCTTAAGGAACGTTTACACCTTCTGCGACACGGACAGTGAAGTGACGGGGCACTAATTCAGAGACAGTTCTGACTTGCAGCCTTTCTCCATCAAGCTGTTTTGTAACTGGAACAGTATGTCTTAGTTTCCTCCTTAGGGTGATGGCAATAATGATATCTACATCATAGGGTTATTATGCAGATTAAATGGGCAAAATTTTCATGGTACATTGCAGGTGTGAATCAAACTTTGTATCATTGCCCTTACTCTAGGAAATCAGGTATGAATAAGAAAGACATGTTAGTATAACATCTTCGCCTGCTTTTAACAATCTATGTGAATCTGTTTATAATTATAGTGGCCGCATGACTGCATCTCTATATGTCAACCATTTCCAAAAATAAAAACACATCCAAAAATTCAAACTCCAAATTTGTGGAGTGCAGTTGTATTTTCCCTAAGTTTTTAGGTTTTCTACTTCCAGAAATCATGTGTAAGTTGAATGATTTAACGCATATTTGTTTATTTCCATTAGTACCATCAACAAGATGCAGGGGTTTTTGTTTGTTTTATGTTGTCTGGTTTGTATTTTTACCAGACAACATATGAAAAAATTTCGTTGACTTCTGTTTAATTTTAAGTATTTGTATATACTGTTCCCACTATTCACAACATTGGTGTTCAGGACAAATGAATTATTAAATTAATAAACTATAAAATAAAACTTAAAGTATTAAACTGGACCTTACAAATCATCTAGTCAATCCTCTCAATTTACAAATGAAAACACTTTGTCCTAAAAGAATAGGTAGTTCAACAGTAATAGAATGAGTATTGGAAGCCAGATTTCTGACAGTTAATTCATTTTCCTTCTAATTTTTTTATACTTTGATTTTTATATAACTCAAATGCAATAAATATTTTAAGATATATATTTTACCAATCTTTCTCTTTGACCACAGAGCATATGCTAAGCAATGAACTCTTGTGATTTACATTTTCAAATTTCCCCCTCAGTGGCCAATGAGAACATTAAGTAGTTCTTTAATTAACTTTCTTTGGATTATGGGGCTTTACAATTTTGATCAAATGCTTTCAATTTTAGACAAAGCTAAAGTTGAAAAATGTAATTTGAAGGCATTAACTATTATCTTCTTTTTAACAGTTTATTTACAATAAAATTTCCTCTTATAATAAAGAAATGTAAATTGCAAATTTCCTCTACTAATTTATGTAGACCGGCTCAGCACCTGTGGCTTAGCACCTATAGCTCAGTGGCTAGGGCATCAGAGATGGCAGGTTCTAATCCAACCCAGGCCTGCCAAACAACGATGACAACTACAACCAAAACATAGCCGGGCATTGTGGTGGGCACCTATAGTCCCAGCTGCTCTGGAGGCTGAGGCAAGAGAATCGCCTACACCCAAAAGCTGGAGGTTGCTGTGAGCTGTGACGCCATGTCTACTGAGGGTGACAAAGTGAGACTGTCTCTTAAAAAAATAATAATAATAACAATAATAATTTATGTAGCAGTAGTATCCCTTAAGTGTATCTCGTAAGGTAAATAGTGAGATTCTCCTAGAATGTCACACATTTATTTGCTGTAAAAGCACTGTTGCCAAAAACATAGAACTTGGATGCAATACATTCACTCCACTCTACTCCATAGGATTATTTTTGGAGGGATGCTGGCCTAACATGACAATTCATTTATCAGCTGCTAAGCAAAGGTTGATACCAGAAAGTTGAGTTCTCTATATTTCCATACTACCATTTTAAATGAATGGATTTAGAAAAGAAAGTTGCTCCTATCTTATCAACAAGATTTGGATGCTATTTTATGAAAGTTCACTTTGATTCTTTTATTCTGTTACTTATAAGTCAAACTTTTCATAGAGTAGAGAGCCACTGAAAATATAAAAATTTAACATAAACAAGAGGTCCAAACATGTAAAGGTATACATGTAGAAGGTATACATTGTTTCTAAAAGGCAACGATAAGAGAATAAGTTTCAAAAGTTAAATTTTGGATTTTAGATGAAAACTTGATTCACTGCCATATATTTGAAAAAGAACAACCATATAATTTAGAAAATAGAAAGCAGGAAATGTCAAAGCAAAATGTGTTCTGAGCAAGGCACATTAACTTCTTTGGACCTTTGACTCTGCCTGTAAAAGTACCCACTTTACTGAATCATTGCATAAGTTAAGTTTGAGACTTTGACTTTATCTTCCTTTGACTCATTAGAGTTATAACAAAGGCCACAAACTCAAATGCCTTGAAACCCAGGCAGGGAGCAGGCAGACTCTGCAGGGATCACAGTGAACACGCACACAGGGCCCACGGAAAGGGGCAGCTGTTACTCAGCTCTGCACAACTGTCGGCCTGCCAACAGAGAAGCCAGCTCTTCAGTGCTCTAAAAAGATTCAAATATCATGATTTTTCCTTGAAATTTCCACTTTTAATTTGACACCTACCTAACAATCGGGGAGGCCGAGGTGGGAGAATCCCTTGAGCTCAGGAGATCACAACAAGCCTGAGCAAGAGTGAGACCCCCCATCTTTACTAAAAATAAAAAATAAAAAAATTATCTCAGGATGGTGGCAGGTACCCGTAATCCCAGCTATTCAGAAGGCTGGGGCAGGAGGACCACTTAAACCCAGGAGTTTGAGGTTGTGGGAGAACACTGGGCAAGAAGAGTGAGACTCAGTCTCAAATAAATAATAAATAAGTAAATATATATATAAATTTGATTCCTAATGCATGTGGTTGAAAGATCTGGCCAAACTGAACAAAATGTGTCTTGGAGATGCATGTTAGCAACCCAAGTTTACTATAGCATTGTTTATTTATTTCTGTTTTCTGATGCAGACTACACAAAAGATTGATGAACCATTATACACACGTGTATTTGTAAATACCGAATTAGATCAAATCGCATCATCTTCACAAAGGTTCCATGAAGCCACGCTGATTACCATAATTCGCATCAGTTTCTCAAGAAGACATTCACTGCTCAATAAATTGGGTCTCCAAAGTCTTTAACTATAACATCAGCCTGTAGATCAGTGATTTTCAACAGGGACGCCATGGCTCACAGGTTCCCTGGGAGGATCTTAGGTGTGCCGTGAAAATGATCAAACATCATCAATTAAATTATTTACTAAAGAAGTTCAAAGCACAGTGAGTATATTATTTTTCTCACTCTGTTTTATCAACATAATTTAACTAGTTAACACAGAAGTTAGCTATAGGTTCGAATGTGCTGTGAGACAAAAAAAGGTTGAAGAACTCTGCTATAGATGATTCAAATGGACAATTTGCACTCATGCCTTCTCCTCCTCTCCAAGACTTTTCCTAAATATTTCATTAGAAAATAAATGTTCATTTTCTTATCCTTCTAATTGTCTCAATATCCAGTTATGTGTACTACTGGTAAAAATTTTATCAGATAGTCATTTATTAAAGCTACTCATGTATTTTTTCTATAAGCAACACTGCATCAGAAACTACCTTGATAATCCTTGTTCATCTGCTTTCCCCCAACATTGTATAACCTAGTAGGTATTTAGAAATCAAAGTATAAGGTTTTATTTTTAATAGTCACTTGTGTATATCTGAAATATGACAGTATAAATAAAATATTATTGCAGGTAAATAAAGTAAGGGTTGGGTGGACAGGATTTCTTAGCCAACACTGCAATTATTTCATCTAATTTCCTCCAAGTAAGTCTTCTCCTACCAAAAAAAAAATTTTTTTTAAATATCCTTTCTCAAAATCCCTCAAGCCATTATCATGGGAAGGATCAATAAGAAGAACCTGGCATTGACAGTGAATAAGGGAAGGATCAATAATAAGAGACTGACATTGACAGTGAAAGATAACAACAAAGATAAAGGCTTCGTTTCAGAAGACCAGCCTGTGGCTGCACACACATGCACTCACACACATTCATGCACTTCCACTCTGAAAAGAGTTATGATTATATCACCAGAAAGGCGAGGACATACAAGGGTTTGGGGGGGTCTCACACCAAAACATAAAGATACCACATTTGATCCTTAGTGATGCCTTCATGAGAAAAATACAAAAAGACGGTATGAGATGAACAAAAGTAATGTGAACTGGGTAACCATTATCATCTTCCATTCTCATTTTGAACCTAAACTTACAATTTAAGTCTTAGAAAAAGTATTCTAAATATTCCTACAGAAAACGGAGCCATGAAATTTAGTTGCTACATGCATAAACAAGATCAAGACCCCTACTTACTATTATTTTACCAAAGGATAAATAGATAGAAGTCCCAAAAATAAGATAAAAGAATTTAAACAGTTATTATAGGAGGATTGAATTAATGAAAGAAATATCTCCTGAACTCTTATGGATCGGATATTGAGCCAGGAGACCAGAACGCAGGGATGGTAACAAGCACAATGGATACTTCCCACACCCCCAGGTGTACAGCCTTTAGAGCAGTGGTTCTCAACCTTCCTAATGCTGCGGCCCTGTCTTACAGTTCCTGTGGGTCGTGACTCACAGGTTGAGAACCGCTGCTTCAGAGAATGAATGGTTACAATAGGTTATAAGGGGAAGTGTTAAGAGAGATAATTGAAATTTAAATACCTTTCTATGGTATATTTAACTATTGATCAGAGAGACTGGGAGGGAAAGTTTCCCAGAAAACATGTTGGTGGAGCATTTAAAGAATTGAAGAAAATGTAAAACAAAAACGCAGAATCTAATAGAGGTTGTATTTAAGGGTGGTATTTTTTTCTTTTTGAGAGGTATTAAAAATAAAAACAAAACAGGATAACATTAACTCTACTGTATTTACTCACTAACATAGGTTGATTGTTATCCTAGAAGGATTCTTATTCTCCAAGATTAAGAAACAAAACCTAACGATAATGCAAGTTTTTCATAAAAGCAAAACTTATTAAGGAAAAGGATGCTGCCACCTTCATTTGTAATAGAGACACTATAGTAAATTTGAATGTGTGTGTTGAAGGTGAGGCATCCTTTTACACTGTATTTGGGTAGGAGTATGTTTGCCCCTAGTTCCAATCTCTCAGGTTTAAGATGTCTTTGACTTAGTAGAAGAAGTTCTATTTGTAAGCAAGACAAAGGCCTGTTCCACGCAGGTGCACAGTAAATAGTGTTTCAATAAATGAATTCACAGGCAATGTGTGAAAAATTAAATGTAGTACCAGAATAAAGACAGAACAACAGTGATACTCATGTAAGAAACAGAAAGTAGGAATTTTTAAGGATGCAGTTTTATAGAAAATTTCATTATTTTAACTCTGAATTGGTACACAAAAATGGCTTATTTTCACTTTTGTTCATATAATTCACACCCACTCACTTAAGAAAGCAGAGTATCTTTGGTTTAAAAAACTGGGGCCAACCTATTGCTTTTTACTCCTCTCGAACTATTTCCAATCTTTTGAATTCAATCACTGCAATTATACCAATTCTCTTAGAAGTCCACTGCCCTCTTCTACCCTTTTCTTTATGTATTAGAATTCATCTAGACATGCTCATTAGGCAAGGAAATTTTGTCATTATGAAGTACTAGAAACAGAGATAAATCCCCTGCAGATTTTCTGATCCATTTCTTGACCTATTTAAAAAAATAATCAGGTTCCCCAGCCTACATCATAAAGAATTTCTACCATAATAAAATTTGCTGATAAATAGAATAACCACTTACTGAATTATCTAGATCTGTTCTAAGACTTCAGCAAAGTATAGATCATAATTGACAATTCCTCTTCCTACTAAAATAAGTAGTGATATTCATTAGAAAAAAGGAAAATCCTTAAAAAGCATTTATAAAAACATATACTGGGATTCAGGGTAAATAAAATAATGCCAACAAAGTCCTTTGAACTCTTTGAAAAATGCACTTTGTTACTTATTTTCAATTTTGACAGTTCTAACACATGAGTCTATCTGAACCACAAAGTTAGTTAAGGGTCCAATTAGATATAAAATTCTCCAAGTTAAACATGTGCTCTCCTCAAAATTGATAAGAAATCCTCCGATATCCTTGTCATATGCTTTAATTTTATTTTATTTCTCATTCATTAGAAAGAACAAAATTATCTAAGTATATATCCTATGTCATCTTCTAATCATCCAGTGAAGAAAAAGTTAAATCCTGTTAGCAGCCCACTGTGATGGCTGTAAACATTTCAAAAGCACCATCCTGAAGGTAACAACAAAACAAAAAAAAAGCCCAATGTTCAAACATATATTATACATTTAAATTAGTTTTTCTCGAAGGTTCTCTGTACACTGCCATCCGGTTTGAGAACGATAAACCAAGGCACAAGGCTTCGTGAGGGTGACTCTGTTTCTAATGACAATCCTATCTGTCTTATAATGTTAATGTGTTCTTAAAGCCGTGTGTACTCTTGTATCAAGGAGATGTTTTCACTTCATGTGTTGGATCACTGCTTTTCAAAATAGCTGAAAAGACGTTGTTGACTGGGCTCAGCACATTGCACAAAGCCTAAAAGGCCCAGTGATTACTAATGAGAGGTTATGATCAGAGACCAAATCCAGACTCCCAACGCCTAGAAAGGTAGCTTCACTATTCTCACCCAGCATCTTTCTTCTTTTCACATACTTAGCCTCCTAATATCTCTTTTCTCCCCTGCTCCCTTCTCAACCAACCAATCCCATGCTACTTCTACCTGTTTTTTGCACTGTTGACCTAACTATTCATTTGTGATGAATCACAAATGAATAGTTAGGTCCACTCTTATCCCTGGACAAGCATGACCCTCTCAACTCAATAACAGACAAGTAGCAGAAATCAGACCATTCAGGGAGCACCAGGAGGGGCAAGCCTTGCTAAATAGCAGCATGGAACAGGGCAAGTGTGAGTATAAGAGCCTGTAAAAGAAGGAAGGAAGGAAGGAAAGAACAAGGCTTAGTAAGGGAAAAGTTAAAAGGGCAGCAAAAAGCCTAATATAAAATTTGTTAGTAAGCAATAGGAAAAAAATAAAGCCTTGCAAAATGAAATACATGCTTGAATAATCCATTTTAGTTGAGATAGCAAAAAATACAATTAGCTTATGCACATGTGCATTAAAAACATTTAAGCCTCAAACAATAAACAAGCATTGTTACGAATGCAGATCAATATAAGCTATCTATCTGAGATAGAATTGAAAATGTTAAGTAGTTGCTATTAATGCCTCGCATCCTCTCAGGATGGAAAATACAGCCAGTGGAAGGAGACGTGGCAGCTCCAGCTTCAAAGCCAGGTGGGCGAAGTGTGCTTCAGAAGAGAAACAGGTGAAAATATTCATTTCAGATCTAATGATTCAAGGTTATTGCTTGTTTGTTCAGTAAGTCATAATAGAAAGTAAAAAGATAATAACTCAAGATCTTTATGACATCTCTGGAAATGGTATATAGTCCATAGATAATGTTTACCCGGAAATAGCCCTTGGAATATGTATGTATTTTAATTATCTAAGAATGGCTAAGACAGGACAGAAATTAATGATATCTTGAGTTTCCTGTTTATGATTAAGTCCAATCACTGTCCCCTGAGCCTCTTTGAACTATTTCAAATCTGAAATTTTATCAACTGGGTAACATAAAACTTCTCCGAGAATTTGGGGCAGGGGAGCTTTTCTATTATTTCTTCTTCTTTTTGTTTATTATGCATGGTAAATTGACAATACTCATTTAAACACTTTTCATTTTAATCTGACCCTTTTCTTCCTGGACCAAGGAATTTTCTCCGTCACAGAGTAATAGAGCTTGAAAACTCCAGCATCAGCAGGGAAGGCAGGCCCTCCTTAGCCAGCCACTGTGAGAGAGAGAAAATGCAATTAAGGCTCCCACCAGGGAGAGAGAACTAAACAAAACCTGCGTCTTCACACAAGAGCCTTTTTCTTCGATGTGAACTACAAGGCCTCCAATCTTGTCGGTGAGATGCTAGCATTTAGGACAACACACTTTCAGATTTTCTCACAGCAGATCAAAGTAAATAATGCAAGGGCAGGAAACAAAAGGGAAAACTCCAGCATGCTTACATTAAAAAGAGATTACAGGGGACTTACAAGTGATTGAAGGAAGAGATGACATTTTTAAAAACATAGAACCAAGGTCTTTAAGTACAGCTGGCAAATACAGTCTAGTTGTGTTACGTTAGCTAGAGTGACAATCCACAAGTGACTTCTGATTTGTGTAACATTTTTAAAAAGGGACCCTTACTTTCTTGTAGTATTTTCTACCTTTCTAGCTAGACATTTTCCTGTTTTTCTCTTCCTAGGTCTTGGGATTTGCAAAGCCTGGAGTCATGACAAGTCATGAAGGGAGACATTAAAGTTATGAGCCTTCGCAAATCAGCTCCGTGGAATATGCGCAGCCCTCCCCGGATTGGAGAGACGCTCCACTTCCCTCTTTCTCCTGAGGACAGTAATCAGTCATAAAAACAGCTCTCCTCCTTCCTATCAAGCCAACAGCTGGAAACTCTTCTGCAATGTTAAATTTAGCACGAGCCCCTCACCAGGCACTGAACTTAGTCTTGTGGGTCTGTTCTACTGCCTGAAATGAGTACTTCAGGGCCATAGTTTATCCTTGATTTTTTTGCGTAAAATTCTCATTGACTTTGGTGCAACTCTATAAAGGAAGCAAGGATTGAATATCATCCTTTAATGCCAAATTTACTACAGCTAAACAAAAGGAGCGGAAATCTGGGAGGCTCATGTCAATAAACAAAAGATAAATGTTTGGAAGACTTAATAACTGAAAGGAGCTTCAAATAGGACCACGTGGGAACTATTTTTTGAAATATAGTGAGACAATGGAGTCTAGGATTTAGTGACACATCGTTCAACTGGTATTGATATAGCATATGTACATATACACACACGTCTATATTTGCATAGCTATGTGTATAGATATATACACACGTAGATAGTGGATATGCTCTATACTCTACATAAGTGTGTGTAGTTAGACATGCATGTGTGTGCACATGTGTGTATAGAGAGTAACGCTCCTGCACTTTGGCAAACAAGCGAGTACCTGGCCACTAAAATGTTCCAAAACAATTCACTGATGCCAGAATCAAAGAGGCAAAGTGGAGGGAAGATGTCAAGATTTAGAATTATAGATATAAGATCTGGTCCAAGTTTACCATTTTAACTTTTCTGGGAGTCTATTTGATAATAATCTATAAAACAGGGTGGTTGGATTACAGATACAATAATGTCCTTTCAATTCAGATATTCTGCCTATCAGTCTACTTAGAGCTGCGGGGCCGTAGCTGTAGCTTTTATGCATTGTACCGTTTTCATGTGTGTATATAACCCGAATCGATGAATTTAGTATCAATTGATAACTTCCCAAATGTAAAAAATCAAATGTATAAAGTAGTATCTTTGTACTGTTTGCTAATGCACACTTTACTGAACTCACACACACACTCCTTCTATCTCTGTACCTGCTCACAAAACATAAACGACATTACTTTAATTTTACGTGGCTACTTTTGAAAAATTAAGGACATATGATAGAGTGTATGGCTAATGGACTGTAATAAAAATAATGTGCCAAAGTTGGATTTTAACTTTTTTTCACAGCTTGTTAGAAAACATGCATAAAGACATACTTTTGCAATAACTCACTTAGAATTTTTGTTTCCAAATCCATCTTCAACCATTATTAAAATTGATTTTAAGCATTTTTATGTCAGATTTACTTTCATCCAACTACAACTCTTTTGGGAAAATGTATTCTCTAGAAATCAATGTTGATAAATATGATACTAAGTTCTATTTTCATTGCACCAATGAAAGGAAAGAAATATTAAGTACTACTTATTAAAATTCTTTCTCCAAAAAAATCAGTGTAGAAAACAATCAGTCTGTATTGAGTTCACAAGACTCCTTTTCCTCACATGAATAAAGTAAGCACCAGTACAATTTGTAGTGCTTAATATACATATTTATCTCTGAAGTTATTTAATTTTGCTTACTTTATAAAATATATGATTTCACTCTGTTTAAAGTGGAGTGCATTTAATTTAGAAAGAAACTAGGAGATGTAATATGAAACCTGGCAAGTGTAAAAGCAGTATTAAACTGTCATTCACAGCCGAGACTGCAGTGGTTCATTATTTAACTGAATATGAAGATTAGACACCGTACATTATGCGTATCAATTTAAATATAAGTAATACACTTAATCCTAAATTGGAAAAGTGTATAAAGATTTGCTCGAACTGATGCAATTTGATTTATGCCATGTACTGTTTCTGAGTTTATCACATGTGTGCATATAACTCAACTGCTACACACGTATCAAAAGTTTTATATTTAAAAAGTCAGATATTTAAGTTGCCTTTTTCTATCACCTATTTACACATCACTAAGAGCACGTTAACAAAGTTAATGTTGGGCGGCGCCTGTGGCTCAAAGGAGTAGGGTGCTGGCCCCATATGCCGGAGGTGGCAGGTTCAAACCCAGCCCTGGCCAAAAACTGCAAAAGAAAAAAAAAAAAAAAAGTTAATGTTCAGTTTAGTGGGAAGGGCAGCTGTTGCAGACTAAATGCTAAGAGGCATTTCAGCCCTTTAGTAGGGTTCTCTTTGACAGGGGGATGCATCTGGGTGTGACTGTTGTGTAGTAAGCCTGGGAAACATGTACGCTGTATTTCCTCATGGCGTACTGCAACTCAATTAGAATATTGGGCAGACATAAACAATGCGATCAAATTCTGGCTTTTATTGAGCTACTATTTGACTTAGTATTCATTTGAAACAAACAAAACAAAAAAAAAGCTGTGTTTCTCAGGGTCTGTGACATTGCAGGCCATGAGAGATTCAACGTCAGTGCCGGCATACAAATTTATTAGTCTATAAAATTTGACATTCTCTTATTTATTCACAGAAAGGACAAATAAGATATTTTTTCATACTTACCAGAAATATCTGGGAGTGTTTATATGCCGCTCCATCTGGAGGACGCAAATAGTCAGAACTGCTTTACAATTCAGTAGGCAAAAGCCCGCTGAAGGATAACAAATGACTTCATGGTGAAACTGCTATTGAAATTCTTTCAGTATGTGATATTAAAAACAACTGAACAAACAGAGATAAGGGACAAATAGGATTTGAAACAGACTTTTTTTTTTTTCTTCTCACAGTGCAAAAGAAAAACAAACGAATGCTCTAGTCAAACCTATGTACCTGTTAGTGATTCACTGCACGGATTTGCTCAATGCGTGGAAGGTTTTAACTGAAGCATCTCTACAAGTCCCACTAAAATCAATGGCAACAATTCTAACTTCTAAATGCTTCCTAAAGGCCAAGAATTAGAATTTTGAAGCTTGAAGAAAAAAAAAAAGAGTCAACACAACTCTTCTGATAACTTTAGAGTTTCACTCTTTGGCAGTGGGCCTCATGCATAACCGTGGAGGCTTAATAAATATAAAGAATACCAAACAAATATATGCACATTTTTAAAAAAGAAAAACAACTGTATTAAATTTGTATTATTCAATATATACCAATAACAAAAGATGAATGCAAGTCATTCTGAACGCCTCTTGTAATAGCAGAAATCAAACTTGTAATACTCAAGTTACATTTGACTTCTGCAATTATCAGAGGTGCTCAAGGTGACGGTATTCATTTTTTTTGTTATTAAGTAATACAAATTTACTAAAGTTTGTTTTCCTTCCTTAAAACACATCTACATTTTTTGGACACTCTCTGTTTTTAGTGATTAAGATGTTGTATTTTGAAAAAGCCTCTTTTATTACATAGCATAGAAAGTGAAAAGCACAAATTGAGAGTTAAATACTGTGAGAATAAAAGGATTCTAAGGAAAGCCACCAGAAGGTGTAATTGACAAATTTACTTCATTCAGTTCAGTGTTTTTTACATGGAAGAGATTCTACAAGTATTGGCTCTGTGAGTCACAATAATGCCGGTAACGTCCAGGTGATCAGGAAAATCAAAAGCTAAGAAACTCGAAGAGCATTACTTTGAATGATTATTTTTATTTCTTGCTTTGAAGGAAAGATGAAAGCCTGTTTAGTTAGGTGTTCTTATTTTACTCTATGGCTGGATCAAAGCAACTATCTCCAAATTTACAAAACAGCTCATGAAGACCCCGGTAATTGAAGTGTAGGCTAAATGATCCATGTCAACAACATACGAACATAAAATCTGCCAAACAAAACTCAAAATTATTAGGTCTTCAAATGACTCATTACTTTCTTAGAAATAACCAATAACAAAATAGCTGACTGCAATCTTGACATGACAATGGTTTGTAGATGCTTCCCAAGATAACATATATGTGTGTTAACATATAATGGGCCAAAACTGTCTCAAACATATTATAGTGATTATCCTGTAGTCTAGTCTGGATTCTTCAGGACTAGCTGCCCAAGCTTGTGCAAGCTGCTGTCCTAATAGAACCCATTTGCTATTTTGGACATCTAACAGTAGTTTATACTAAACGAATAAATATTATCTCCTGAGGCTAACACTGAACGATTCTTTTCTTAATAATTTATTCTAATTATCTAACTCTGGAACTGTTCTTAAAAGTGCTAACTCTCCGAGTGAATTCAAACTTAAATGGATTTATAGTATTTTAAGGAGCAAAAAAGTTTCATCTAAACATACTAACCTAAACCACAACTTATTTAAGAGTGTAGAGAAGCAGATCTCTCCAATACAGCCTGCTCATTTCACATATTCAACTATCAATCAAGTCTAGGTTAGGATTGTTAAAGCCTAGTTCTGGCTAGTACTTCTTCTAGAGCCAGCTTGGCCCTTAGATAGCTCACTCTCTCCTTCACTGAGGGACACTCCTACTATGTCATCACATCTTGGCACATGATACCGTACGTCTTTGCAACTCCTCTTCTGTTTCTTTCCTTTCAATTGTTTTTTTTCTTAGCTACTTATTCTGTAGATGTTTCTTCCTTACTAGATAATGGTATTGGGACGACCTTAAAACTTTTTAACATTTCATGTACAGCCCAGCACAATGGTATTTCCTATAAATACCATCTCCAGTAAATTTTCCTGAATAAGTGACCATGTGCTCGAGTTTCTGAGTTCAAAAACCTTGGTGTAAATAGAAATAATTAAGTGTAACTCAAAGCAGAACAAAAATAATCCTGTACTTAAAAGAAATATGGCCTTTAAAATACATAAAAGCTCGGAGGGGGGGCAGAGTTAATACTCTGCATGAAATATCTTACTTTATAACAGTGAAATTGCTTTCTCTTTTGTCTTGTGATTTTTTTTAGGTGAAATTTAAGTTTTTGTGTGAGTAGCACTATTATACCTATCTCTTGTGTGAGTAGTACTATTATACCTATCCTTGTACTGTATCACAACATACCTTTGTTTAATTCTTAATAAACTATTCACTTGTAAATTAAAAAAAAAATCTTTAGACTGTGAGCCAATGCGGCACATTTCTCTTCCTATGTTTTTTTTTGTCTGGCCAATTCTATAATGATGAATGTACTTTTCTTTATACATGAGAACATTCTGTAATATTACAGTTAAGAGTTTCTGGCTTGGCAGTCATTCTGTTTCTTTTAAGCAACTTTGAGTTTTAGTCACTCTTTTTTTTTCTTTTTCTTTGATAATTTTGGAGAATGCATTTTATTTCCCTGCTTTCTAAGCCTTGTAAGTTATCTAGTCACTGCAGCATTCACATTTTGATGACAGTGGAATATTTATAAGCACAACACACACACACACACATAAAACACAGGACACATTCATCAGGCATTTCAGAGCAATTAAACATGCAGTAACCTCAAACACAGACCCTTCCATTTATCTACACATGTAGAAACCAAAGATGGGGACTGAGAAGGTAGCAGGGAGAGCGTTCTGGCTCTCA
>CAUYRH010173984.1:0-16776 GCA_963574655.1 Perodicticus potto
CTCAAACAGAAATATGTTAAAACCACTTTAAATTGTTGACACAAAGTGGTAAGGAAGTTTTGTCTGACCCAGCCTGATAAGCCTAGGTAGAAATGGACTTCAAGACAGAGTGCTTGAATGTCAGCTGGCTGGGACCCAGGAGATCTGCTGGCTGAATCCTCCATTTACAGACTAGGAAAGAGAAGCACCCAGCTAGCTATGGCTAGTCTCCTATGCACTGCCTGCCCCCTTCCCAGGCTTCCCTTGAATATCATTTATTGGAATCAGATTTTTTTGCGTGGGACTTTTAGGTGTACATTGGAGCTTTGATTAGATTCCAAAAGACAAAAGTGTTGGGTACTTCTAGCTTGAATTCAGATCCACACAGTCCCTAAATACGTAAAGCTGAGTGAGCAGATTAAATCAGCAGCCATTGTGCTGATGCGTGTGACTGAATTAAGCTGGGACTTTTGGTTCCATGTGGATCTATATAAAGTGTTCTATAGTCATTGGATTTGAGCAGGGAGAGGTAGGAGTACAAGAGAGGTGTAGTGAAGAAGCTCTCTAAACAAATGAGCCAGCAGTAAGTTTCCACGCACCAGAATCTAGATAGGAGTTTTGCAGTATGAAATGACAGTCTTTGATAGGGTATTTCTGTGTATGCTTTTGTATCTCTTGTCTGTGCCTGATCCCAGACTGATTTGTATTTTTTATATATACAACTAGAAGAAAGTCACAAGGTTGCCTTCTACAGTGTACATTTTCTAAATGAATCTGTTGTTGCAGGAAACTGGTCACTAGTAAATGTTCCATACTGAGTGAATGTGTGATAAATCATCCTGTAATTAGTATGGAACAGCCCATTTCTATAGTTCAAATGAATATGTCCTGAGAAGTTTCCAAATACTTTTTGGTTTAGCAGGCACCAAGACAGTAATAATATTTTTTCCTCTTTGAGAAACCCCTACTCAGATGCCTCTCCTGCCCCAGCTAGTAGAGGAAAGCAGTCTAGACCTAGAAAGGAAGTAGCCTGTGGTAGGGGATTTTGTTTATTTATAGCATTGACTGTTTTCACCATAGTGACCCCTCTGAGTTGGAGATGGGGACAGGCAGAGCCATTGCCTAGGAGCACGCTCACACCACTCCACCCAAGTTTGGGTCATTGGTATGTACTAGTGCCCTGCAGTGGATTCTCAGCCTCTTGCGTGGTTTCAGTAGACTCGGTGGCAGGTAGGAACTTACTTATAGTGGGTTGATAATTGCTTTATGATTCTTTGATAATGACAGCTCAGGGAAGGTGAAGGTCATAATTGGGAATTGTTACTGGATATGGGAATTGCTTCACTGCTCTTAACTTGTTCAAACTGAGGCAGGTTCCAGGAACTTGAACTAAAAATGTCTATTTAAGCCTTTCTCTTTTTTTCTGTCCCTTTTTCCTTCAAAACCCTTGATTTCTTTATATAGACAGAACTGTGGTTTTTGGCATGTTGGGCCAAGAATTTTGTTTCTATAGGAAGTACTTGCATGTGTCACTGGTGAGTCAAGCTTTTTGAGCTTGAGGCCTTTTCCTGTCATCTGTGCTACCCAACACTGCACAGTTATTCAGTATATCACAGCTCCATTTTGTTCTCTGCACAAAGTCTTTGGTGGTTCCCTTTTCTTACCCCCAGTCTTACCTGCCAGAGTAAGGAATCTTTTCTTTATGGAAGTCAAGAATTTTGCCTCACAGATAGCTTCTCCTAAATAACCTTGTGCCAGCCAAACTGGACTTGTTATTCCTGCCTCTCAGCCTCTCCACCTACAAATCCCACTTGTGAGCCTCCGTAGATGCCAGGGATAAGGTGGAAGCAAGCATCTGAGACAGAAAGAGGAAATCAGGCCAAATTCATCCTTTTTATATAAAGAGCCTACTAATACACTCCTATGATAACTCCATTTATGCATTCATAAAGGCAGAGCTCTCATGACCTAATCACCTCTTAAAGTTCACTCTAAACACTGTTACAATGGCAATTAAATTTCAACTTGAGTTTTGGAGGGGGAATATTCGAGCCATAGCAAAGCCCTTATAAGATAAATGAATTACAAGTATTTCCCCCTTTCCATAGTTTGCCCTTTCACTCTTTTGGTTGTATCCTTTGATGTGCAAATATTTCTAAATTTGATGTACTCTCATTTGTCTGTCTTTGCTTTCATTGCCTGTGCTTTGGGTAGGATATCCAAGAAATCATTGCCCAGTCCAATTTCATGAAGCTTTTCCCTGTTTCCTTTTGTTTTTATGTTAGCTCTTCAATCCATTTAAGTTACTTTTTGTATATAGAGTAAGATAATGGTTTAACTTCATTCTTTTGCATGTATCTATCCCGTCACCATTTGGTGAAAGACTATTTTCTATCAAGTAGTTCCAGCACCATCTCAAAAATCATTGGACCATATATGTCAAGAGTTTATTTCTAGGCTCTCTATTCTATTTTGTCTTTATGCCAGTATCACATTTTTAATTACTGTAGCTTTGTAATGTGTCTTGAAAGCAAGAAGGCTGAGCACTTTAGCTTTCTTCTTTGTTAAAAATTGTTATGGAGGCCTGGTGCAATGGCTCACACCTGTAATCCTAGCACTCTGGAAGGCCAAGGCAGGTAGATTGCTTGAGCTCAGGAGTTTGAGACCAGCAAGACCCTGTCTCAAAAAACAAAAAATAGCAGAGGGTGTTGTGGTGGGTACCTATAGTCCTAGCTATTCAGGAGACTGAAGCGGGAGAATCATTTAGCCCAAGAGTTGCTGTGTGCTTTGATGCCACAGCACTCTAACCAGGGCAACAGAGTGAGACCCTGTCTCAAAAAATTAAAAAAAAAAAAACAATGTTTGGGTTATTCAGAGTCCCTTGAGATTCCATATGCATTCTAGGATGAATTTTTTTAATTTTATAAAAAATACAGAATTAGATTATGTTAGAGCTTATATTGAATCAGAAGATCAATTGGGGTAATACTGACATTTTTTTTTTTGTTCTTGTTTAATTTTATAGAGGCAGTCTTAATGTAGTCACCAAGGCTGGAATGCAGTGGCTCAGTCTTGAACTCCTGGGATCAAGCAATTCTGCTACCTCAGCCTCCTGAGTAGCTAGAACTACAGATGCATGCCATCATGCTCAACTAAATTTTTTATCTGATGTAGAGGTCGCTGTGCTATTTTTCTCAAGATGGTCTTGAACTCTTGACCTCAAGTGATCATCCCACTATAGACTTGCAGTACAACCTGAAGTCTGATAATGTGATGCCTCCAGATTTATTTTTATTTATAAAAATTGTATTGGCTATTTGGGTTTTTTTTCTGGTTCCATAAGAAATGAAGTACTATTTTTTCAAGTTCTTCAAAGTATGATGTTTGTACTTTGATGGAGATTGCATTAAAACAGCCTCCCAAAGTGTTGATATTTTAGGTATGAGCCACTGCAGTTGTACAGTATGAACATCTTAACAATATTAAGTCTTCCAGTCTATGAACATAGAGTTATCTATACATTTATTGTGTCTTTAATTTCTTTCAGTAACTTTTTGTAGCCTTTGGCATATGTCTCTCACCTCCTTGATTAGATTTATTTCTAAGTATTTTATGTTTTTTTTTTTTTCATTTCAGATGAATATGAGGATACAAATGTTTAGGTTGCATTGTTTTTATTTCTAAGGTAAAGTTCAAGTTGTAGTTGAGCCCTTCACCTAGGGGGCATGATGAACCCTTACATTATGCACATTAGGTGAGATCATGCCAGTCACCCTCCCCTGTCCCATCCCTCCTCTCTCCTGTCCTTCAGACTATACTTGTATTTTTCTTTTGTGTGAGCATATAGTTATTTACATATTGGTTTTGTATTAGTATTGAATACATTAGATGCCTGTTTATCCATTCTTACGATACTTTACTGAAAGAATGTATTTTAGCTCCATCCAGGTAAATACAAAAAATATAAAGTCTCCATCATTTCCTAGCTGAATAGTACTCCATGGTATACACATACCACAGTTTAATCCACTCATGGATTGATGGGCACTTGGGATGCTTCCACATCTTGGCAATTTTAAATTGAACTGCAACAAATGTTCTAGTGCAACTGTCCTTGTGCTAAAATGATTTTTGTTCTTCTGGGTAGATACCTACTAAAGGGACTGAGGGCTCAAATGGAAGGTCAATTTTTAGTTCTTAGAGAATTCTCTGTAATTCTTTCCATAGAGGTTGTATTAGTTTGCAGTCCCACCAGCAGTGTAGAAGTGTTTCCTTTTCTCCACATCCGTGCCAGCACCTGCAGATGGGGATTTTGTGATGGGCGCTAATTTCACTGGAGTTAGGGGATATCTCAGAGTGGTTTTGATTTGCATTGCTCTGATGATTAAGGACAGAGCATTTTTTCATGTGTTTGTTGGCTGTTCATCTGTCATCGTCAGAGAAGTTTCTGTTCAAGTCTCTTGCCCACTTATAATTGGGGTTGTTCTTGTTGATTAATTTGAGTTCTCTGTAGATTCTGGTTATCAACCTTTCGTCAGATTTATAGCATCCTAGTACGTGTTGGAAAGGAATCCTTCCTTCTCTATGTTTTAGAATAGGTTATGCAACATAGGTATTAGTTCATCTTCAAAGGTTTGTTAGAATTCTAGTGTGAAACCATCTGGTCCAGAGTTTTTCTTTTTTGGAAGATGTTGTGTTGTTGATGCAATTTCAGTGCTTGATATAGATCTATTAAAAATTTCTAATTATTATCCTGGGCCACAGTAGAAAAGAGCTCCAGGCAGTGCTCCAGACTCTTTGCCTCATTTAAGCCATATCGATAAGGCTAATAAAAGCCCTTTGCAACTGTGTGGGGAACTGAGCTGACACCTGGTCATTCTCCATTCTTCTTTTTCCCTCTATTAAAGTCTTTCCTTGTCCCTGGGAAAAATAATTTCTTTTTCTAATTCTCTCAGTTTGAGTTTTGGAAGGTGATATATTTCTAGGTATTTGGTCCATTTCTTCTACATTTTCAAATTTCTGGGTATAGAGTTTTTTGTAGTAATTGTAGAGGATCTTTTGAATTTCTGTGGTACCTGTTATTATCCCTTTTTGATTTCGATTGAGGTTATTAGAGATCTTACTTTTCTGTTTCTGGTTATTCTTGCTAAGGGTTTATCAATGTTATTCATCTCTTCAGAGAACCAACTTTTTGTTTCACTAATCTTCAAAACGATTTTTGTGCCCTCGTTTTCATTCAGTTCTGCTTTGATTTTGGTTATTTCTTTTCTTCTGCTAGGTTTGGGGTTAGATTGTTCTTCTTTTTCCAATTGCTTGAGGTAATCCATTAGGTTGTTGATTTGCTCTCTTTCTGTGCTCTGGAAAAAGGCATCTAATGCTATAAATTTCCCTCTGAGGAATGCCTTTGCAGTATCCCATAGTTTTTGTTAACTTGTCGCTTCATTATCATTTATTCAAGAAATCTAATGTTTCCATCTTAATCTTGTGTTTAATCCAGTTGTCATCTGGCATAAGGTTATTTAGTATCCTTAACTTTATGTGGATGTGAAGATTTCTGTTGGTGTTGAGTTCAAGTTTTATTCCATGAGAGTCTTGGAAGATTCAGGGAATGATTTCTGTTCTTTTAAATTTGTTGAGGTTAGATTTGGGCACTAAGATATGGTCAATTTTGAAGAATGATCCATGGCCTTATAAGAAGATAGTATACTCAGTTTTATTAGGATGAAATGTTCTGTATATATCTGTAAAGCCCATTTGTTCTAGGGTTGTATTTAAGTTAGTTACTTCATTATTTAGTTTCTGCTTGGAGGAGCTGTCCAGTTCTGTCAGAGTTGTGTTGAAATCTCCAACTATTACGGAACTGGAAGATAACATCCTTCTTTTCTTTTGGACACAGTTTTACTTTGTCGCCCTCAGTAGAGCACTATGACATCACAGCTCACAGCAACCTCAGACTCTTGGGTTTAAGCGATTCTTTTGCCCCAGCCTCCCAAATAGCTGGGACTATAGTCACTTGCCACCATATCTAGCTATTTTTTAGAGACGGTATCTCACTATGGCTCATCCTGGTCTTGAACTCGTGAGCTCAGGCGATCCACCTGCCTTGGCCTCCCAAGTGCTGGGATTACAGGCATGAGCTAACCAGCCCAGCCTATAACATGTTGTTGAGATCATTTAGGGTTCATTTTCTGTATCTAGGAGCATTTAGGTTGGGTGCATAAATTAACGATTGAAATTTCTTTTTTTTTTTTTTTCTTTTTTTTTGAGACAGAGTCTCATTTTGTTGCCCTTAGTAGAGTGCCATGGCATCATAGCTCACAGCAACCTCAAACTCATGGTCTCAAGCAATTCTCTTGCCTCAGTCTCCCAAGTAGCTGGGACTACAGGTGCGTACCACAACACACGGCTATTTTTAGAGACGAGGTCTCACTCTGGCTTAGGCTGGTCTCCAACCTGTGAGCTTAGGCAGTCTGCCTGCCTCAGCCTCCCAAGTGTTAGGATTACAGGCATGAGCCACCCCACCCAGCTAAAATCTCTTCATATTGTATGCTTCCCTTGACCACTATGTAGTTTTCATCCTTGTCTTTCCTTAGTTTTATTTCTTTAAATTCAGTTGTACCTGCAAATAAGATTGCAACCCCCTGCTTTTTCTCATATCCATTTGCCTAGAATCTTGTTTTCCGTCCCACCACCCTGAGTCTTGTTTTATCCTTTGAGGTTAGGTACATGTCTTGGAGACAACAGATGTTGAGTTTTGAGTTTCTGTATGGAGTCAGCCAACCTGTTGCTCTTTAGAGGGGAATTCAAGCCATTCATATTGAAAAAATTGGTAGGTCTAGTGGAGTTTTGTTCGTCTTGTTTAGTAAAGATCCAGTGCTTAGTTTTATCCCTTGCACCATGGTGGAAGCTAGGCTTTGTTCTTTAATTTCTGGGTGTGTTTACTTTGGTGATGGACCATCATGCTGGTTAATATGAAGAATGAGTCTGTAGACCTGGTCTAGTTGCAACAAATTTCCTCAACCTTTACATGTCAGTAAAATACTTGATTTCTCCATCACAAATGAAACTCACTTTAGCAGGATACAGAATCCTGGGTTGAAAATTGTTCTGTTGGCTCAGCACCTATAGTTCAAGTGGCTAGGGCACATACACCAGAGCTGGCGGGTTCAAATCTAGCCCAGGTCTGCCAAACGACAATGACAACTACAACCAAAAAATGGCCAGGCATTGTGGTGGGCACTTGTAATCCTAGCTGCATGGGAGGCTGAGGCAAGAGAATCACTTAAGCTTAGGAGTTTGACGTTGCCGTGAGCTGTGATGCCATGGCACTCTACCAAGGGTGACATAGTGAGAGTTTGTCTCAAACAAAAAAAAAAAAAGAAAGCAAATTATTCTGTTTAAGAAAGCTAAAAGCAGATTACCATCTTCTTCTGGTTTAAAAAGTTTCAACTGAAAAGTCTGCTGTTATCCTTAATGTTTTTCCCTTTGTAAGTAAGACTTTTCTTATACCTGGCTTCTTGCAGTATTTTCTCTTTCATATTGACTTTGACAAAATTAATTACAATGTGTCTAGGAGATGCCTTGTTTGGATTGAGTCGTGCTGGGGTTCTAAAGCTATCTACTATCTGAATTTCTGTGTGTCTTGCAAGGATTGGGAAATTCTCTACCATAATGTCTTGAAATACAGCTTTGGTGTTTTGGGGGCCCCTTTTCTCCTTCAGGCATTCCTATAATTCAGATGTTCGATCTTTTGGAGTAATCCCTTAACTCTCCGAGGGAATGTTCTGTTACAGTTCTCATTTTTTTTCTTGCTTCGTAGAATTTTTAGATTAGTTTAAAATTCTCACCTTTGATTTCTAAAATTCTTCCTTTTCCATGTTCTACTCTAGTACTGAGGCTCTCTACTGTGTTTTGAAACTCCCTGAATACCTCTTTCAATTCCTTGCTCTGCTAATATCTTTCCTAATTATGTCCATATCGTTGGGACTTTGTCTTTTACTTCACTAATTTCTTTTTCTTTTTCTTGTTCTTTTTTTTTTTTTTTGAGACAGAGTCTCACTCTGGCACCCTTAGTATAGTACTGTGGTGTCATAGCTCACAGCAACCTTAAACTATTGGGCATAAGTGATCCTCTTGCCTTGGCCTCCCACATAGCTGGTAGTACAGGCACCCGCCACAACACATGGCTATTTTTATAGACGAGGTCTCGCCCTTGCTCAGGCTGGTCTTAAACTCATGAGGTCAGGCGATCTGCCCACCTTGGCCTTCCAGAGTGCAGGGATTACATGCATGCACTACTGCTCCTGACTGTTTCACTAATTTCTTGAGATAACTTTTATACTACTTTTTGGATTTCTTTTTCCATTTTCTCCTGAATTCCATTTATCTTATTTGTCATTCATATTCTGAATTCTATTTGTGACATTTCAATAATTTCTGTATGGATGGTATCTTCTTATGACTCTCCCTTGTAGTCTGTTGGGGGCCTTGATTTGCTCTGATTTTTACATGTTGCTATGATTCTTCTCCTGGTTCTTCCCTGTGTTTATTTTCAGCTTTTTAAAAAATATTAATTATACTTAATAAGCTGAAATGTTAGATTGTCCCTAAATCGTTACGGAGAGATAATCTAATTGGGGACCCTTAGGCAGAACCCTACAGATCTATTTGGCAACTAAAACTGTCAGGATGAAAACAGATCTGGAGGCCCCAGGAAATGGAGCTAACCACCCCTTCGCCAATGAGCTGGAGCTTGTGCTTATGGCAACTTCCCCCACAGCCTCGCAAAGCATGACAGTCTCTTAAGAGCCAACTTGCTTAGATAGCACAAACTGATTATGCCCTGGGGTCAGCCTGTCCTCCCCCAGTTTAAAGGAGTTCCTGCTGGCTCGGCGCCTGGACCTCAGTGGTTAGGGCACCAGCCACATACACTGGGACTGGCGGGTTCAAACCTGGCCCAAGCCTGTTAAACAACAATGATAAATATAACAAAAACAGCCGGGTATTGTGGCAGGCACCTGTAGTCCAAGATACTTGGGAGGCTGAGGCCAGAGAATCACTTAAGCCCAGAGTTTGAGGTTGCTGTGAGCTGTGATGCCACGGTACTCTACTGAGGGTGACATAGTGAGACTCTGTGTCAAAAAAAGTAAAAATAAAGGAGTTCCTGCTTTAAAAAATTTGAACTAGTGCGCCCCCACTGGCAATAGCTGGAGCGGGGGAATGTACAGATGGACCCACTGTTCCTGCCACCCACACCACCAAAGCCCCCTTGCGCAAACCAATTCAAATTGGCCACAAACATGCAGGCTCCTCGTCCACCAACAGCTCCAGCCATTCCACAATCAGTACTAATACCCCTTGCTTAAATAAGTTCAGAGAAGCCAGGGTCTCTCCCCCTCCTCCTATTCCTGGCTGTGGGCTGGATACAATGCAGCCCTCACCTGCAGCTGGGAAAGGAGATCTGGTTCCTGGACAGTCCTAGGCTAGACTTGTCTCTCTCCAAGTTGTCAGGAGGGGTGCAGGGGTCACCAGGCACAGAGATCAAGCAGGGCCTCTCCAGAAGGAAGGAGAAAGGTCCCCCCTAGCAGGAAGAAGAGCCACACCAAGGTTAATGCTGCAGAGCCACAGTTTCCTTTTGTAGGGGTATGGGAGTGGGTACACTCAGCAGCCCACACAATGTAGAGGTCTCTGAGAGATCTCATCAAACACACTGGCCTCTGCAGGGGATAGTCTGTCAAGTAGCCAGAAGAGGGGGAGGGTGGGTTGTGGGCTTAGGACTATGGAGAGAAAATTTGTTCACTTCCACACCAGACAGGATGGGGACCCAGAGGTGGAAATTCCTAGGTGCAGAACTAGGACTTCATGGCTCTCTCCTATGGTATGAGATAAGAGATCCTTTGTTCCCCTGCTCACTCGCAGAAAGCCCACAACAGGCCCCCCAGTTGGGAGGTCTCTCTTCATATTTGGCACCAGGTACTTTCAGTCTAGTTGCTCTGTACCCGGTCTCTGTTACCTTTCTGCCTTTCACGCCATCCCAGTTTGTCTCTGGAATGAAGTACACCTTGATTATTTTAACTTCTTCCAGTTCACTTCAGTCCAACTTTTCTCCTGGCCAAGAGCTTCTGACAAAAGCTGCCTCTCATCAGCCATCTTGATCTATCTTAGATAAATCTATTTTATACTTTTTTCTTTTCTTTCTTTGAAACAAAGTCTCAGTTTGTCACCCTTGGTAGAGTGTGTTGATGTCATAGCTCACAGCAACCTCCAACTTTTGAGCTCAAACAGTCCTCTTACCTCACCTCCTGAGTAGCTGAGACTACAGGCACCTATCACAACACCTGGCTATTTTTAGAGAGAGGGTCTCGCTCTTGCTCAAGCTGGTCTCAAACTCATGAGCTCAGGCAATCCACCCACCTCATCTTCCCAGAGTGCTAGGATTACAGGCATGAGCCACTACCCCCAGCCCATATTTTATGCTTTTTGATGGTATTGTAAGTGACATTGTTTTCTTAATTTCCTTTTCATATTGTGTATTGTTAGTATATAGAAATGCAAAATATTTTTTATTTTTGAGTTTTTTATCCTACAAATTTGCTGAATTAATTTATTGGTTTTTGTTTTGTTTTGTGGAATCTTTAAGGTCTTCTACATATGGGATCATGCCATCTATAAAAAGAGATCATTTTATTTCTTCCTGTTCAATTTGGTAGATGCCTTTTATTTCTTTTTCTTAACCTAATTGCTCTGGCTAAGATTTCTAATGTTATCTTCACTGTAAGTGGCAAGAGGGGCATCTTACCTTATTTTTGGTGTTAGAGGAAAAGCTTTCAGTTTTCCACCATTAAGTGTGATGTTAGCTACAGGATTTTCACAAGTGACCTTTATTATATTGAGGTAATCTCCTTTTATTTCTAATTTTTTGGGTGTTTTTACCATGAAAGGATGTTGAAGTTTCTAAAATGCTTTTTGTTCCTTCACTGTGTTAATGTGATTTATTACATTGATTGATTTTTGTAGTTAGACCATCCTTGCATTCCAGGAATAAGTCCCATTTGGTCATGATGTATGATTATTTTAATATACTGTTGGATTTTATTTGCCAGTATTTTGTTGAGGATTTTTATGTCAATCCTCATCTGGGATATTGGTCTGTAGATTTCTTTTTCATTGTTATTGTTCCTTCTCTGGCTTTGAAATCAGAAAAAAGCTGGAGTCATAGAATGAGCTTGGAAATGTTCCCTTTAGCCCTTCAGTTTTTTGGAAGGGGTTCAGAAGAATTGTGATAAATCTTTTTAAAATAATTGATAGTATTCTCTAGTAAAGCCATCTGGTTCTGGGCTTTTGTAATCTTATTTCTGTGACATTGGTTATAGCATTCTGGTTTTTGATTTCTGATTTGAGTTGTTCCTGTGTTCTTTTTGGTTTTTTTCTCTCAATCTAGATAAGAATTTGTCACTTGGGACTCAGCGGCTAGGGCGCCAACCATATACAGTGGAGCTGTTGGGTTACAATCTAGCCTGGACCTGCCAAACAACATTGACAACAACAACAAAAAAATAGCCAGGCATTGTGGCGGGCACCTATAGTCCCAGCTACTTGGGAGGCTGAGGCAAGAGAATTCCTTAAGCCCAAGAGTTTGAGGTTGTTGTAAGCTGTGATGCCATGGCACTCTACCCAGGGTGACATAGTCAGACACTGTCTCAAAAAAAAAAAAAAAAAGTCCCTTGGGTTGATCTTTTAAAAAAACCCAACTTTATAGTTTTGTATTGGTCTTTGCTATAATCTTTATTATTTACTTCCTTATGCTGGGTTTGGGTTTATTTTCTTCTTTTTCTAGTTTTTCTTTGTGTACAGGTAGATTGTTCAGTTGAGATCTTTCATTATCTTCAGCGTACATATTTACACCCCTAAACTTTTCTTATAAGACCAGGCGTAGTGGCTCACGTCTATAATCCTATCACTCTGGGAGGCTGAGATGGGTAGATTGCCTGAACTCAGGAGTTTAAGACCAACCTGAGCAAGAGCAAGACCCCTGTCTAAAAATAGCCAGGCATTGTGGCGGGCACCTGTAATCCCAGCTACTCAGGAGACTGAGGCAAGAGAATTAATTGAACCCAAGAGTTTGAGGTTGCTGTGAGCTGTGACACCATAGCACTCTACCAAAGGTGACAAACTGAGACTCTGTCTATAAATTAATTAATTAATTACACTAAACTTATCTGATAGTATTTTTCCCATAAATTTTTGTATACTGCATTTTCTTTTTTTTTTTTCTTTTTCTTTTTTTTTTTTTGTAGAGACAGAATCTCACTTTATCACCCTCAGTAGAGTGCCATGGCATCACACAGCTCACAGCAACTTCCAGTTCCTGGGCTTAGGCGATTTTCTTGCCTCAGTCCCCAGTAGCTGGGACTATAGGCTCCTACCACAATGCCTGGCTATTTTCTTGTTGCATTTCAGCTGGGGCTGGGTTTGAACCCTCCACCCTTGGTGTTTGGAGCCAGCGTCCTAATCACTGAGCCACAAGTGCCGCCTTTTCTTTCTTTCTTCTTCTTCTTTTTTAGTGTATATTGTGTGTTCATGTCAATTTGCTCAAGGCATTTTCTCATTTCCCTTGTGACTTCTTTGACTGAATTGATTGTTTAAGAGTGTGTTGTTCAGTTGTAAATTGTAACTATTGTATATTGTAGATTTCCAGTTTTTCTTGTGCTATTAATTTCAAGTTTCATTCCTCTGTGATCAGAAATGATACTATGTATGATTTCAGTCTTCTGGAATTTGTTTAGACTTGTTTTGTATATTTTTTATCCTGGAGAATGTTCCATGTACCCTTGAGAATGTATATTCTAGTGCTGTTGGGTGAAGTGTAATATGTATATTCTTAAATTCTATACTATCATTCGAAATCCTCTATATCCTTTTTGTTCTTCTTTCTGGTAGTTCAGTCCAATTTAGTAATTAGAATATTGAAGTTTTCTACTATTATTGTGTTGCTGTGTGTTTCTCCCTTCAGTCATGTCAATGTTGGCTTCACATATTTAGGCGCTCTGAGGCTTGGTGCATAAATATTTTTAATTTTTATATCTCCTTGGTGAATTATTCCTCTATCATTATACAATGTCCTGTTTGTCTCGTAACAGTTTTTTATTTAAAATCTATTTGTCTTATAGTAGTACACATATAGCCACTCTTCTCTTGTGGTTACCATTTGCATGGAATATCCTTTCCACCCCTTCACTTTCACCTTGTGTGTGTCCTTAGTTCTAAAGTTAGTCTCTTGTAGACAGCATATAGTTAGAAACTATTTTTTTATCCATTAAACCAAATTATCTATTTTTTTTTTGATTGGAGAGTTTTATTCATTTATATTTAAAGTAATTCCTAAAGGAAAAAACTTAACATTTGCCATTTTATTCATTGTTTTCTGTATGTCATGTAGCTTTTTATCTCTTCCTCTGTTACTACTTTTGTTTGTGTTTTATTGATTTTTTTCCTTCTCTTCTTTTCTCTTCTCTTCTCTTGAGAGAAAGAGAGTGTGTGTGCTTATATGAGAGAGAGAGATACAGAGTTTTGCTCTCTCTGCCTAGATGGAGTTCAGTGGTATTATAATAGCTCACTACAAGTTCAAACTCTTGGGCTCAACCAATCCTGCCTCAGCCTCCTGAGTAGCTGGGATTACAGGCATACACCACAACACCCAGCTGATTTTCTTATTTTTAGTAGAGACAGGATTTCCTTCTTGGTCAGGCTAGTCTTGAACTCCTGAACTCAATCAGTCCTCTGACTTCAGCTTCCCAGAGTGCTAGGATTACAGGCATGAATCACCACATCCAGCTATATTTTTGATAAGTAATATTCTTTGATTTGTTTTTGTGTCTATTCGTATCTTTTTTGTGTATATACTTAATTTGAATTACATATAAAAACCCTACTGCTGGTTGGGTGTGGTGGCTCGTAAATATAATCCTAGAACATTAAGAGTCTGAGGCAGGAGGATCACTTGAGACCAGTAGTTTGAGACCAGCCCCTGAGCAACATTAGCAAGAACCAGTCTCTAGGCTCGGCGCCTGTGGCTCAACAGGCTAAGGTGCCAGCCACGTACACCTGAGCTGGCGGGTTCGAATCCAGCCCGGGCCCGCCAAACAACAATGACGGCTGCAACCAAAAAAAAAAAAAAATGGCCGGGCGTTGTGGCAGGCGCCTGTGGTCCCAGCTACTTGGGAGGCAGAGGCAAGAGACTCGCTTGAGCCCAGGAATTGGAGATTGCTGTGAGCTGTGATGCCACAGCACTCTATCCAGGGTGACAGCTTGAGGCTCTGTCTCAAAAAAAAAGAACCAGTCTCTACAAAAAAAATAGAAAAATCAGCTGGGCATGACGGCTCATGCTTGTAGTCCCAGCTACTCAGGAAGCTGAGGCAGGAGGATTGCTCAAGAGCAGGAATTTGAAATTACAGTGACCTAGATGATGCCATTGCACTTCAGCCCAGGCAATAGAGTGGCAGCTTGTCTCCAAAAACAAATTTGCTCCTTTATAGCCGTACCCCACAAGATTACAAAATACATTTTTTGTATGTTTTGTATTGTATTCATTAACATAGATTTATAGATTTGGTTTTTTGTTTTTGTTTTTTTGAGATAGAGCCTCAAGCTGTCACCCTGGATAGAGTGCTGTAGCATCACAGCTCACAGCAACCTCCAATTCCTGGGCCCAAGCGAGTCTCTTCCCTCCGCCTCCCAAGTAGCTGGGACTACTGGCAGGCCCGGCCGTTTTGTTTTGGGTTTTTTTGGTTGCAGCCGTCCTTGTTGTTTGGCGGGCCCTGGGCTGGATTTGAACCCACCAGCTCAGGTGTACGTGGCTGGCACCTTAGCCCATTGAGCCATAGGCGCTGAGCCAGATTTATAGATTTGTATATTTTTTTTCATTTAACTTCTATATAGCAAAATTACTGTAATATAGATTATTACATTTATTCATATATTTGCCTTTATCAAAGAATGATAAAAACACCCAAAAGTTCAAGCTCACTATAATAAAAAATAGCACAAGAAGAAAAATAAAACAATAAGGTATCATTCAACCAGATGTACAAAAGTTTCTCACATATCAGTACCAACAATGAATGTGAATGGTCTTAATGCCCCACATAAAAGACATTAGATTGGTTAAATGGATAAAAAAAAAATCCCAAATACTATATATATCCTCTCTCCAAGAAACACATCTAACTTTCTAGGACTAGCACAGACTCAAGGTAAAGGGATAGAAAAATAATACCATACCAGTAAAAACCAAAAGTGAGCAGGTGTGCAGGTGCAGCCATTCTCATATCAGATAAAATAGACTTTAAATCAATGATGGTTAAAAAAAAAAAGACAGGCTCGACACCTGTGGCTTAAGCAGCTAAGACGCCAGCCACATACACCTGAGCTGGCGGGTTCAAATCCAGCCCAGACCCACCAAGCAACAATGACAGCTACATGGGAGGCAGAGGCAGGAGAATCGCTTGAGCCCAGGAGTTGGAGGTTGCTTTGAGCTATGATGCCATTGCACTCTACCCAGGGTAACAGCTTGAGGCTCTGTCTCAAAAAAAAAAAAAGACAAAAGATGGTCATTACATATTGGTAAAGGAGCAGTTCAGCACAACAATCCGAAATATATACACACCTAACTGAAAAGCTTTCAGATTCATAAAGCAAATGCTACTAGAGCTAATCAAGGAAGTAAGCAGTAGAATTGTAATTGGTAGGAAGTAACCACACCACTGACAGAACTGGACAAATCATCAAAATAAGGAAATCAATAAAGAAACATTGGACTTAGAAGTCTTTAGAACAAATGGACTTAACAGACATTTATAGGCATTCTACCTAAAAGCTACTGAATACGCATTCTTCTCAACAACACATAGGGTGGATTCCAAGACTGATTGTTTCTTAGACCACAAAATAACTCTCAGCTAATTCAGAAAAATCAAAATAATATCATGAATCTTCTCAGACCATAGTGAAATAAAACTTAAGATCAATTCCAAAAGACACTCTCAAATCTATACAAAGTCAAGAAAATTAAACAACCTGTTACTGATCAATCCTTAGGTCAGTCATGAAATTCAAATGGAATCAAAAGAGTCTTGGATTGGCAAGGAGACATAAGTTTTCTTTTCTTTTTTTTTAAAGACAGAGTCACACTATTGTCACCCTGGGTAGAGTTCTGTGGCATCACAGCTCACAGCAACCTCAGACTCTTGGGCTTAAGCAATTCTCTTGCCTCAGCCTCCCAAGTAGCTGGGACTAAAGTGCCTGCCAGCATGCCCAAGCTGGGTTTGATCCCACCAGCTCCAGTGTATATGGCTTGCACCCTAGTTGCTGAGCTATAGGTGCCGAGCCACAAGGAGACATAAGTTTTCAAATGAAGGGATACAATCAAAGTAAGGGTGAAGTTCATAAACTGAAATGCCTACATTTCAGACAGAAAGCAAATTAACAACCTAACATCACATCTCAAGGAACTAGAGAAAGAAGAATAGATGAAACCGATCAGCAGAAGAAAAGAAATAACAAAACTCAGAGCAGAACTAAATAAAATGGAAAACAAAATAAAAAAGCATCAAAGAAACAAAAAGTTGGTTCTTTAAAATGCTCATCATCGGCTTGGTGCCTGTGGCTCAACGGGCTAAGGCGCCAGCCACATACACCTGAGCTGGCGGGTTCGAATCCAGCCCGGACCCACCAAACAACAATGATGGCTGCAACCAAAAAAAAATGGCCGGGCGTTGTGGCGGGCGCCTGTAGTCCCAG
>CAUYRH010173985.1:0-13335 GCA_963574655.1 Perodicticus potto
ATAAAGGACTTAAATTTAAGGCATGACACAATAAAAATCCTGAAAGAAAGCAGAGGAAAAACACTGGAAGATATCGGCCTGGGGAAAGACTTCATGAAGAAGACTGCCATGGCAATTGCAACAACAACAAAAATAAACAAATGGGACTTAATTAAACTCAAAAGCTTCTGTACAGCTAAGGAGACAACAACCAAACCAAATAGACAACCTAACCAATGGGAAAGGATATTTGCATATTTTGAATCAGACACAAGCTTGATAACAAGGATCTATAGAGAACTCAAATTAATCCACATGAAAAAAGCCAACAATCCCACATATCAATGGGCAAGAGACATGAATAGAACCTTCTCTAAAGAAGACAGACGAATGGCTAACAAACATATAAAAAAATGTTCATCATCCCTAATTGCTCATTTCCCTAAGAGAAATGCAAATGAAAACCTAATCTAACTGAGAAACCAGTAAGAATGGCCCACATCACAAAATCCCAAAACTGCAGATGCTGACGTGGATGTGGAGAGAAGTGATCATTTTTACACTGCTGGTGGGACTGCAAACTGATACAACCTTTTTGGAAGGAAGTATGGAGAACACTCAAAGAACTCAAGCTAGACTTCCCATTTGATCCTGCAATCCCATTACTAGGCATCTACCCAGAAGGAAAAAAATCCTTTTATCATAAGGACACTTGCCCTAGACTGTTTATTGCAGCTCAATTTACAATCGCCAAAATGTGGAAACAGCCTAAATGTCCACCAATCCAGGAATGGATTAACAAACTGTGGTATATGTACACTATGGAATACTATTTATCCATTTAAAAAATGGAATCTTTACAGCCTTTTTATTAACCAGTATGGAAGTGGAACACATTATTCTTAGTAAAGCATCACAAGAATGGAGAAGCATGAATCTCATGTACTCAATTTTGATATGAGGACAATTAATGACAATTATTGACACAGTGGGGGTGAGGGAAGGGGAGAGCAGAGAGAGAAAGAATGAGGGAGGGGTGGGGAAAGGAAGAGCAGAGAGAGGGAAGGAGCGAGGGGGGTGGGGTCTTGGTGTGTGACACACTTCTTAGGGGCAAGACACAATTGTAAGAGGGACTTTACCTAACAAATGCAATCAGTGTAACCTGGTTTCTTATACCCTCAATGAATCCCTAACAATAAAAAAAAAATAATAAAATAACAGAGTGTAGGGAAAGAAGACCACCTAGATACAGTGGGTCTTCTGAGGAGGCAACATTTGGGGAGGGACAATGAAGCTCAAGATTAGTTGTTATCTGAGGAAAAGGCATTTCTAGGCAAGGCAAATTCTGCAAGAGAGGGAATGTTTATAAATGCAAAGAACTCAAAACAGTGGCCTTACAGAGAGGTGAGAAGGGAAATTGGAGGGGAAAATAAGATTCAGTGTTAGGAAACCCAGCAGGCAGCCAAATGAAGAATGTCAGAGGAAAGGAGGCTGCCCAAAATTTTAATGCAAACAATGACAAGATCAAGTTAACATCTCAGAAAAGTAAAAGCCAAATATAAACCTAGCTGTTTTAATACTTGATTCGCAATAGTTTCCTTTTAAGTTCAACAGTCACTTCAGAAAAAAGCATCTGTTGAAATAAAACTGGTGCTATTTAAGTGCCCCCCCCCACTGTGAGTACCCCAAAATGGATGGGAAATATGTTTTAAAATGTTTTGAAACTTTAATATAAGATTTAATGTCATTTTGTTTAAAATATTCTTTTAGCATGTTTCTCTTGTTTTTCAACAATCCTTTTAAAATCTGTTTATTATTACAGTGTCGTGTTCTTGCTTTATAGTTTTTATTATTTTATAACAATTTTTTTTTCAGATTAATATGAGGGCACAAATGATTAGATTACATTGTTCGCATTTGTTATATCAAGTTCAAGTTGTGGTTGAGCCCTTCACCCAGGGGAAAGTGCTGCATGTCCTTACGTTGTGCCCTTTAGGTGAGAGCTTACCAACCTCCTTCCCCCAGTGATCAAAACAGTATGGTACCAGCATGAAAACAGAGACGTAGATCTATGGAATATAATAGAGAACTCAGAATTGAACCCAGGCACATATTGCTATCTGATCTTTGAGAAACCAATCAAAAGCATACACAGAGGATAAGAATCCCCATTTACTAAACAGTGCCAGGAAAACTGGTTAGCCACATATAGAGGAATGAATCTGGAGCCACACCTCTCACCACTTATAAAAATTGACTCTTGCTGGATGAAAGATTTAAATTTAAGAAACAAAATGACAAAAGAAGAAATTGTGGAATTTTTTTTTTGAGACACAGTCTCACAGTCTGTTGTCCAGGCTAGCACACAGCAAACTCAAACTCCTGGGTTCAAGGATCCTCCTGCCTCAGCCTCTAGAGTAGCTGGGACAAAAGGTGCCACCACACACCTGGCTAATTTTTCTATTTTTGTAGAATGGGGTCTGCTCAAGCTCCCAGCCTCAAGCAATCCTCCCACCTCTATCTCAGCCTCCCAGACTGCTATGATTACAGACACGAGCTCTGGCCATATCATACATATATTTTACATTATAAGTATATTTATTTAATAGTCTGACATTTAAATAAAACATACCCTCTTCTCTCCAAAATTCTGTTCCCTCTGCCTGAAACAAAGAGTGCGCGTTCCAGCCCCTGTTTGTGTGCGCACTGACTCTAGACTTAAGTTCCATCTCCTTCTTGTGTGTTTTTAATGTTTAACTGTGAGCACAGTTTTGGTAGGGATTGTTTCTTGTAGGAGAAAGCAGTGTAGCTAAATATTTCTTAAAAATGCTCTTTCATTTTACCCTCTCCAGTCTGTCCTGGCAGACGGATTTTCTGTACATTTCTTGAGAGACAGTTTCCTGAACTGAGCGGCTGGCATATATTTGGACTCCAAGCCAAGTCTGGTTTGTGGGCACAATTCCTGCATTGCCCCCAGCTTGGGGCTGATCTCTAAGCGTGGGACCCCTTGTGTCCTTTTCTTTTCCCACACTCTTCAACGAAAGTGTCAACTCACAGTCCTACCATTCCAGCCTTCATTTTCCTTCTTTCCTTTTTTTTTTTTAACTTCTGGCACCTGGAGATTACATTTCCACATTTGCAATCTAAACCATAGTTGTTTGTTAAATGTTTTCTGGCACATCTTGGTATTTATTATGGGAGAGGTTCTGGGCTGGCTCAGTCTGCCATATTACAAATTCACATAAATGAATCTCTAAATTGGGTTTTAATTTAAAATATAAGCAACAACAGAAAGATAGTTTGCAAAACCAAATACAGTGTTGGGCCTCATAACAATGTTTCGGTAACAACAAACATCATGTATGATGTTGGTCCCATAAGAGAATAAGATTGTATTTTTATTGGACCTTTTTTATTTTTAGATATGCTTAAATATACACATACCATTGTGTCACAATTTTTCTACAGTAATGCGCTGTACAGTATATATTTTCAGTACAGTAATATGCTGTACAGCTTTGGAGCTCAGGAGGAATGGGCTATCACCGTCTAGATTTGCATAAAGACATTCTGTGACCTTCACACAATGACAGCTTCCCGAGGACATATTTCTCTCAGATCATGTTCCCATGATCAAGCAACACAAGACTGTCAGTTACTCAGATGTACAAACAAGTACCAAGAATTAATTAGCCGGGCATCGTGGCCGGCGCCTATAGTACTAGCTACTCGGGAGGCTGAGGCAGGAAGATGGCTAGAGTCGGGAGTTTGAGGTTTCTGTGACACTCTAGGTGGGGCAACAGACTGAGGCTCTGTCTCAAAAAAAAAAAAAGTACCAAAGGTTAACTAGGCTGCAAAAATGCTTTCAAAGTCTGTCTTCCCCCCTGAGAAGATGATCTCTTACTTGAACAGGTGCGCATAAATTAGGGCTCACATGGGATGAGCTGCCTTTGTAAAACAAGAGTAGTGAAGGTATAGAAAGCCCTCCAAGCACAAGTGGGAAGTGAGCACAGCCTGGCACACCTGTGGCTGATCATGGGAAGAAGCGACACCAGGTGCTGCACAAGTGGCCAAGAAAGAGTCAGCTAAAATTTTTAACAAATTGACGAGCGGCCAAGTGTGAACCAGCAGGAAAGTACAGAATCTCTGAGAGCGGCCAGTCCTCACGGACTTTTTTCCATAAACTTCACTGGGTGTTCCTGGAAAAGAAGAGATCAGAGTGGGAGACTAGAGAGACCCGCCCTGACTAGGAGAAGGATAAAGTAAAAAACCCTCTATCCCAGGGGCGAGGGAGAAGCAGGGAACAGTCTTATTCCCAGAACCCCCTACCTATCCCATCACAAGTCTCCTCCCACACAAGACCCTCCGCAGGCAGGCGGAAGGGAGGCAGATGGACGAGAGGCCCTTCTACCCCTGAGGCCCAGGCACACAGGGGCTTCCTGAGCCTGAGGCTGGGCTGAAGCAACAGAGGAGCCCCTCTGCCCCTGTCCCCACTACTTAGTAACAAGGAATAGCAGTGCACCCTGGGAGACGACAGAGGGCCGAGGGGGAGAAAACCCCTCTGGGACAGGGGCCCATGATGAAGGCTGAAGGCTGAGAGAGGGGCACCTCAAGTGCTTACATTGAAAGTAAATATAAACTACATCTTCTCTGTTTTATTTTTTTAAAGCTTTTAAAGCAAGGAGTTTATTATTACTCTGAAAAGGGTCATATAGTAAACAGAAAATAGTTTAAGCTTCACAGACCAAATGGCCTCTGTCCCAACTCGCCAACTCTCTACCTCTGCAGTGACAGACAATTTGTAAATAAAATGCATGGCTGTATTCCAGGGAACTTCACTCACAGACAGCGAAAATTGAATTTAATATAACTTCCATGGGTTATTAAATAATAATCTTCTTTCTAGTTTTTCAATTATTTAAATATGTAAAAGCTATTCTAAATCACAAGCTGAATTTGAAACAAGGGCTGCAATTTGTGACTTCTAGTTTAAAGCAAAATTAGTTGCAATAAACTATGGGTTTATAACATGGGTACAGTAGCACAAAGGATGAAAAAATCAATTGGAAGTACAGAAATGTTCAACTGTTGTATAAAAATAATATTATTTTAAGGAAGACCATACTAAATTTAGGATATATATCCCAAACCCGAGGGCCACACACAATTACAAGCAATAAAATAAAGACATATAGCAAAATAAGTAAGCTAAGGCCTCCACCAGGATTATATCAATAAATTCTATGTGAATATAAGAAAATGGATTACAGGGTGGCGCCTGTGGCTCAAGGAGTAGGGCGCCGGCCCCAAATACCGGAGGTGGAGGGTTCAAACCTGGCCCTAGCCAAAAGCTGCAAAAAAAAAAAAAAAATGTGGATTACAGTTTGTTTCCATTTGGGAAACTTATCATTTACAAATAAGAAATACATCTTAAAGCAAATTCAGGAAAAAATTTTAAGAAACATATATTTAAATTAGTTTCCTTTTAAAGCTCTGAAAATAACAAGAGAGTAAGCTAAGAGAAGAAGCTTCGCAACTTGTTAGTACATGTGAAACAGAGATTTATAAACCCCAAGTGGGGAGAAACAAAACTAAGGAGAAAAGCAGGCATGCCTTAATGTATGTGGATGTGCAACCCTCTTGCCTATGGCTCCTCTGTTCTGCCACGGCACAGAATTGCTAAGGTCAAGACCCTGTGGCAATGGTCTTAGTGCTGGCGGTTAAGCTGTGTGATTTGTGTATTTGTTGTCACTCCAAAATTCACAGGATGAAACCAATGTGATGATGGCATTAGGAGGTGACGTCTTCGGGAGGTGATTAGTGCCCTTCTAACAGCGGCCACAGGGAGCTGTTTGGCCCTGTCCACCATATGATAACCCAGCAAGGAGGTGCCATGTGTGAACCAGGAACCAGCTGTAACCAGACTCTGTATCTGCGGATACCTTGATCTCGGAATTCTCAGCCTCCAGAACTGTTAGAAATAAATGTCTGTTGTTTTTTTAAGTGACTCGGTCTATCAGATTTTGTAATAGCAGCCCAAAAAGACTAAGGCAGTCTGCTGGAACAAAATATCCCAGTACAAGTGGCATGTTTTCTCCTAGTTCTGGAAACACAGGACCTGAAGCAGGGTGCTAGCAGGTTCAGCCTGGGAGAGCGCCCTCTTCTGGATCTGCACATCCTCACAAGGGGGATGGAGATGGAGGAGAAAGGGGTGAGGAGCGGGGCAGAGGGAGAAGGCAAGAGGGAGAGATGGGAGGAGAGAAAGCAAACTCTGGACTCTTTCTCTACTTCTAAGCACAGTAATCCTACCCACCCTCGTGACCTCATGGAAAAACCTAGTTACCCCCCAAAGGTCCCACCTCAAGTACCAACACACTCAAGTACCACCTTAAAATACATTCCGGGAGGGCAAAAACACCCAGTCTAGAACACATACCCATCTTAACACTTTGCTACTGGTGGTTATCATTTGGATGCCAAACTGGCAATATGTGGAAACGTGTAGCATCTAAAGACATTAAAGTCTGCCTGGTCACAAAATATCTCTTTTATCCAGAGGCATGTATCTGTCAAACTCAGCTGTCTACAGTACATCTGAGGAGAGCTGGGATGACAGCAGATTTCCCTTGGAGTTATCAAAGTAAGGATCTCAGCATTCCTTCAGTGATGCACGTTAACCTTTACTGCCTTATTTATCATTCACTATTCCTTTACAAAAATACATTTTAAAAAAAGGTTTCTAGAGAACATATGCTGTACTGAAGAAGGAAAGGAAACAAATTTTCTATGTTTCGTTAAAAATAAAAGTTTAGACCTAAAGAAGTAAGCTTCAGTTAGGTGTAAGTTTACTTAGGTAGAACATCTCTTTCCCATTTTATGCTAGACAAATATGGCGTTACGTGGTTCACTGAAGTACGTATTAAAACCTCCAGGCATGTGCTTTAATAATGATGGATATGCAGAGTATTTATGTCTGCAGGACATTTAAAACTAATCTTAAAGAAAAAGAAGATACCACAGCTTTCTCTTGATGCCTGAAATCAGGGTCAGCTACATTCTCAAATCCCTTTGTCTTCCCACTTGGAGCTAAAGATTCTGAGGAAAGAAGACCAGGGGCGCTATTACCACCTTCCCCTCCTTTACGTGAGCCTGTCAAAATTCTGACCCATAAAGAAGTTCTGTCTGTGCATTATGGACCAGGAGAAGGTAATCTGATTGTCACAGTCATCATCTCTTGGTTCACTGACACAGCCTGGGAGGAAGGATGACAGCACTGTTGGCACTTTCTTTTAATTCTACGTGTGATGGTTAATTTTAGATGACAATTTCACTGGATTAAAAGACACTCAGGGCAATCCCCTCTTCTCCGCTGTTGGGCTTTCTGTGGTTTGGTTTACCTGCAGTCCACTTCAGTACAAAAATATTTAATGGAAAATTCCAGAAAGAAGCAAATCATACGTTTTGAATTGCACTTCTCTCTGAGTGGTGAAATCGCCTACTTGCTCCATGCAGGTTGTGAATCATCCTTTGTCCTGAGAACGCTCCCTACCCATGCTCCACAGGCAAACACCGTGCACACAGGGGCTGATGCTATCCTTGGTTTCAGCTGTCCACAGGGGGTCTTGGAATGTGTCCCCCTCAACTAAAGGGGGACTGCTGTGGCTGGTACAGCATTATTTCTGGGTGTATCTGTGAGGCGTTTCTGGAAGAGACTGACCTTTGAATCAGCTGACTAAGGAAGATCCGCCCCCTCCTAATGTGGGAAGACACCATCCAATTGGCTGAAAGCCTGGATGGGACAAAAAGGCAGACAAATCTGCACTTTCTTCCCTAGAGCTGGAAAACCATTCTTCTAACAGTTCTGGAGGCTGAGAATTCTGACATCAGAACTCCGGGTGCTCTGGCTTTGCGGTTCTAAGATTTACACCAGCATCCCCCACTGCCCCGACTGGGTCCTCAGCTCTTCTGCCTCCAACCGAGGATTGTACCATCACCTCCCCTGACCCTGAGGCTCCTGTGTGCTCATTCCCTAATAAACCTCCTCTCCTGTATTTATGTCTGTGCATCTGGTTGGTCTGTCTCTCTGGAAAACTCTAATATATGTTTTCACCTTTAGGGATAAGAAATTAATAGCCACGAATACATCTGCTGTTTTTAATAACTGTGCTAAGAACTTCAAAATACATCACTGGCATTAATATTTTCCAACATCAGTGTATGTTCCTCTTATAAACATTGGGCAGGGTTCTTATCCTGTTGGTCTGGAGCAACGTGCATCCTGAGGCACGTCCTGTTCTTTGAAGTCTTTGCAAGCACCTCTGACTCCAGGGTTCCTTAAAAGTTCAAGTTCCTCAGAGCTTGTTAAGGTCTACTACAGAGCCATGCTCTTGCTCTTGCCAGGGTAGTGCAGTGATTTAAGCTCGAGGTCACAAGAATCAAACAGCCTGAGCTTCATTCCTCCATATAATGAAGACAGAAAGTGTTAAGCACTTTGCCTGCAATGTAGTAAATGCTCCGTGTACACGCGCTGCTGTTACCATATTCAAAGTGTGTTATCCTAAATCATTTGCCTAATATCTTTCTTTTTCCTAGACTCTATCCCTAGCCTGTGACTTGGCACCTGGCACACAGTATGCTCTCATTTGATTTTTCTCCAATAACTAAACAGAAGAAAGAAGAATCAAAGAAATGTATCGCCATGCATAAGTGGGCATCACTATTCCCATATTCAGGACGATGTGCAGAAAGTAGCAACAGTCTAAGCTTCCGTCGATAGTAAGTGGCAGAATTGCACCTCAAATCCTGACTTGTCTAAATCTGAAGCACATGCACGTCTCTGGGAAATGCACACGCCTGGGGGAAGGAGTGGGAAATGATCATTCACTACCGAGCACGACTGCGGACCCGGCGGTGTTCTGAGTGTGTCCATGTAGTTTCTGATTTCTACCGTGGCCTTACGAGTTAGAGGCTACGATTATTTTCAATTTCACAGACAAAAACTAAAGTACAGAGAGGATAACAACAGGTCGAGATTACATAAATATTAACACGTAGAAGGCTAGGATGTGACAGCATTAGGCAGGACTGGGGCCCAGCTGTCTGGACCCCGCACTTCCTCCCTGAAGGGCCAGTTTGCCACCCTCAGCATCATGAGATGCTTTACAATTATATAACCCCTTTTTATATATCCCAGTCAACTATTCAGTACACATTTGACATCTGTATATGATTAGTTTGTCTTACAAAAATATAAAAAAGACTACTTGAGCTCTAATTTCTGTCCTGAACCATCACTGAATTATAAAGGCCGTCTCGACTGACTTGTATGATTTGTCATTCTACTTGGCCTAAACATTTCTACTAACAGAGCGTTCACTAATTCTAAGAAGGCACTGAGTCTACTTTTAAGCAGAATAAACGTAGGAATGTTTTTCTATAATAAAAATCCATTGGTTTATCTACTCATTTGTCTACTTTTACCCCCTAAAATTTTGAAGTAGTTGAAGACAAACCACTTAATCTACTCTGCAAATATTTGAGCACTTATCTTTAAAGCACTTTGATAGGCAAAGAGTGCACGAATAAATATAAAACCCTTACACTTTTAGGGAACAGCTATGTAGGAGAATAATCTGAACCTCATGTGGTAACCATTCTAATAGAACTATTTCAAAAATGGTTGATTAAAGCATCAGGAAATATGTGACTGGAGGAAAGAGTGGGCTGGAAATTGGGTGCACATATAGGACAATGTTTTGTTTGGACCCCCAGGCATCTCCAAATGCTTTCTGTTTCTGGAGAATACCAAAGTAAACAGGCTCCTGCCTCTGAGGAAAGCTGACAGGCAGTAAAAACTCTCTGATAGCCTCCTGGAAGTGGGGTGGGAACGCATGGTATCCAGGACTCAGAGAAGAAATAACACTTTACATGTATTAACTCATTTAAAACCAATAATTCTTGTGAGGTCAGTGCTATTACTACCATTTGCCATTTTATAGATAGGAAAACTGAGACTTGGTCAAGTAATTTGGAGGGAAGTTGCAGAGTTAGTGAGCAGAACCAGCTGGGATTGATACCCAAGAAGCAGGACTCCAGAAAGCGTACGCAGTGCCATGTGGCTTCCCGAACGATGCAACACTCCAGAAATGATGGAAAGTACAATAGAGACTTGGAGAAAATAGTAGTGGGATACCACTTCACAGTCTGCACAGCATTTTGACATCTATGCGTGGTGTGTTATCTCGCTTAAGCCTCACAACAATCTTGAAAAATAGGGACTACCTGATGGCCCCTCCACCTCCTTCTGCTCCACTCTGGTTACTGCTTGCTGGTGCTGGAACCCACCAAGATGACCCTCATTGCACTTGTTCTTTCTTCTTCTCAAAACGCTTTTCTCCTGGATCTTTTAGCCTATCTTCTGATAGGCAATGAGTGCACAAATACGGGGTCGGCTATGTAGGAAAATAATCTGAACCTCATGTGGTAACTGTTCTAACAGAATTATGTCAAAAATGGTTAATTGAAACATTAGGAAATTATGACTTGAGGAAACAGTGGGCTGGAAAATTGGGTGCACAGATAGGGCAATGTTTTGGCTGTCACAGCTTGAATGTCACCTTTTCTAAAAGCCCTTCTGGAATTTCACTGTGTAAGTACCTCTCAGTCCTTTTCCACTGTTTACTTCTAGAATCATACTGTATGTTTACCTCTTTAAATAAATACTGTGTCTGTCTACCTGGGCTAAAATGCAATCTCCATCAGTAACACAGAGTCTGTTCATCTTTTCTTAACTGTATCTTCTTTTCCTAAATATATTATAGGCATGTCATTCAAAAAAGTAGCTTTTTTATTCTTGCATTTTTTAATTGTATTGTTGTAAATTAGTTTTCTATCAATTTATTTAACTTTTTATTTGGATATAGGTAATTATTATATGGATTCTATTTAATAAAGGATTATTGATTTATGCATGTTAGTGATTGTGTAACCTTAACAAATTCATTTCTGCTTTTTAATAGCTTTGCAGGTGATAGCAAAATAATCTGGAATGATAATTTTGACAGTTCCTCTTTTTTATATCTTATAACTTGTTAAATATTTATTGTACTGTTTTTAATGTTACTAAAACTGCTCCATCTTTCACCTCTAAATGTAACATCTAACACTGGCCTCTGACAGCTAATCTTTATCATGTTAAGAAAGTCTTCCTCTTACAGGTT
Source organism: Perodicticus potto (assembly GCA_963574655.1). Lineage (NCBI taxonomy): Eukaryota > Metazoa > Chordata > Mammalia > Primates > Lorisidae > Perodicticus > Perodicticus potto. The sequence continues at coordinate 11,199 of CAUYRH010173985.1, forward strand.
AATAAAATTTGTTTTGGAATCAGAAATCAACGTTACTTTTCATCATATGCCTTTATCAATATGTACTGAGATGGCAGGGTTTTCTTCCTTTAACCTGTTAATGTAAAAATACTATTTTTTATGCAAAAAATGCTTTTTTTACTGTTGAACTACTATCCTACTTTTTTGGGCATTGATGATTCTCAACTGCATGAGATAGAACTGACATTACAGAAGGAATTTTGAAATACACTGGATGTTTTCAGTTAAAAGAATGGTGGGACCAGTGGGGTTTAGGCTGGCATTTAATGCCTAAGAACTAGGGATACTAACCCTCCCATATGACAGATAAATTTAGGGCCCCAATTACCAATGGTATCTCAGTTGAGAAACAATGCTAATTGTGAATTAGATAGTTTTCATGATGTTTTAAAACTTATTATTAAAAGGATTAATATGCCAGTCCAGAGTGTTTCTTAATTTTGAATCATTCTAGCATTTTTTGAAATAATCTCTGCTAGCTTATACTGTGTTAATGTTTTACTACATTATTAATATTACATAATTTATTTTAATTTTCAAAAAAGAATTTTAAAAATATATTTTCATAAGTTCATCACACTGCTCATTGCGAATTTGTTAAATAAATTCTCCAATCTTTTCAAATAAACTTGAACCACAGTTGTGCAGTCATATTACCAATGCGATCAACATGCAATTAACATTCTAATATCATTCAATCTAATGAATAAAAGTTACATGCATTTTCACTAAATTTTATCTTTTACCATACCTGCCATTCACACTCTGAATAATTTTAGAATATTGATTTAATTTACCAAACAATTTGTTACTCCTCCTAGCTCCGTGTTACTGGTAAGTCTGACTAAAATATATTATACAGTGTTTATCTAAAAGACTGGTAACAATGTTGAATAGGACCTAGAACCAAACCTTCTAGGAATGGTGTTTCAACCCCTAGAAATCTAAGACTGCAGTTACACACTTCACATCTTTCCACATTTTCACCAAGGTTTCTGTGAGAATTGTGCTGTCAGTACAGGAAGACTACGGCACATGTCTGAAATTTAGCCAGACCTACTCTGAGTGATCTCATGTAGCTTCGGGGATCACCACTTTCTTTTCTAAGTTCCAATACATCATTCTTTTAATGACATATTATATACATACGTGTGTGTGTGTCCACAGGTCGGACAGTTAAGTTCGTGAGCTCAGCCTTATAAAGGTGCCACGTATGTCCTTGCTGACTATTGCTATAGTCACCTTGAAGAACTTCCCTTGGGTAGTTATGCACCAATGCCAGCACTTTGGAGCTCTCTTTCTAGAATGGCTATAGAGCTGCGATTGTACAAAGACTGACAATTAACTTTGCAAACTCATCCTTAAAAAAGTGCTTTGAAAAGTGGACTAGGTGCTGGCATCAGTGTACAGTTAGCCGAGAGGAGTAGCTGAGAAGTCACCATCATGATATTCAGCAGCTGAAGCGCGTAGCTCATTCCCTAGGAGGAGTCGTGAACTTCATCGTCAGACCATCTATTTGTGTCAGGAGGCAACAACAAAAAGATTATAGTTTCCTAAAACATTATCGCCTTTTTGGAAGCCAGATTATCTGTCCACCAAGAATTACTTCTCCAATTTCCTCAAAAAGCACTTTCAGCAATCCCTCAACCATATTTACCACTTTTTTCATTACTGTTAAGTAGATTCAGCTGTGATTTGATGACTTTTTCCGTCCATTTAGCTTGCAGGTTTAAATATTATGGCCATTTTCTGGCTCATTATTTTCTTCTTATTTTGGTTAAAGGTAATGCTTTAATAGAAAAAAGAAGAAACCAGAAGATTTTATATTGTAGTATCTTAGCTATCACCATACTGGGCAAGTAATTAAAATTACTACAACTAGTTAGACTTGAAATAGTTACACAGCTCCCAAGGGAAATTACCATCAGTTTAAATTAGAAGCCACAGGTTTCTGTCCAAGATAGAGAGATATCAGAATAAGTTCCAATCCCACATAGTTTTTTTTTCAAGTCATCTCTGGGCAAGTGTTCAAATTTAGCTAGCACATCACTTAGCAAGATTCGGTCAGAGAAAAACTACCTGTCAACACCAACACCTCACATTCTTTCTTGGCCCT
>CAUYRH010173986.1:0-10784 GCA_963574655.1 Perodicticus potto
GGCGGGCACCTGTAGTCCCAGCTACTTGGGAGGCTGAGGCAGGAGAATCGCCTAAGCCCAGGAGTTGGAGGTTGCTGTGAGCTGTGTGATGCCACGGCACTCTACCGAGGGCAATAAAGTGAGACTCTGTCTCTACAAAAAGAAAAAAAAAGAACAATATAGGAAGCTATTATAAACTTAGATGAAAAGAAACAAAATCCTGTTATTTATTTTACTCACTATGTGTCAATAAAATCTTATAGTTTGCAATACTTTCAGTCTGTATCTGTTACTCATCACAGAGAACCTGAAACAGGGTAATTTGTCAAGCAAAGAGCTTATTTCTTCTAGTTATGGAGGCCAAGAAGTCCACTTCTGCAGAGTCCCATGGTGGTACAGGGTATCCCATGGCAAGGATGCTGAGCATACTAGCTCAAGTCTCTCTTCCTCTTTTTATAATGCCACTAGTCCCACTCCCATGATAACCCATTAATCCATTAATTCACGATGGATGAATCCATTCATGAGGGCTCTGCCAATCATTCCTTAAAGGCCCCACCTTTCAATACTACCACTCTGGGGATTATGTTTCTACCACACGAAATTTGGGAGACACATTGAAACCACAGCATAATTATAATAAAAATATTATATAGAAGCAATGTTTCATTATTATATCTATAAAGTGTTAATTCCTCTAAAAAGGGATAAAATATCAGCTTATAAAAATATCTTTAATTTAAAATTTGATATGGCTAAGATCTTATAAAAAGTATTTTCAGGGTGGTGCCTGTGGCTCAAAGGAGTAGGGCACCGGCCCCATATGCCAGAGGTGGCAGGTTCAAACCCAGCCACTGCCAAAAGCTCCAAAAAAAAAAAAAAAGTATTTTCAGCCATGGGAAAATTGGAAATATTTTTTTTGAGACAGAGTCTTACTTATGTCACCTTTGGTAGAGTGCTGTGGCATCACAACTCACAGCAACCTCAAACTCATTAGCTTAAGCAATTCTCTTGCCTCAGCCTCCTGAGTAGCTGGGACTACAGGAGCCACCACATGCCCGGCTATTTATTTTATTTTATTTTATTTTATTTTATTTTATTTTATTTTATTTTATTTTTTTGGTTGTAGCTTTCATTGTTGTTCAGCAGACCTGGGCTGGGCTGGAACCCACCAGCCTTTGTGTATGTGGCTGTCACTGAGCTACAGGTGCTGAAATAATTCAACAAATACTGAGCAGAAACTCTCTTCACAGTTTATGTGAAGTTCTGGGAGCCAATTGCAAGAGAAAATAGTTACAATAGCAATGACGATGATGAGAAAAAGAACAAGAATGGGCCTTTATTGAGGTTCTAGTATGGTCTTACCCTGTGGTAAGCTTCCTACATGACTTTCTTGTGTATAAGGTTTGCAAGCATCTGCAAAGAAACCCTTCTAAATTGAGGAACAAAGAAGATAGTCATTTACTTGATTTCCATAGCCATAGATTATTAAAACTCATATTTGAATTCTGGCCTGTGTGGTATCATTATGGTCTTTTAGCCACCATGACCTCCCCATGATAAAACCCCAAATTTCATTGAAAAAGAGGAAAGCAAAATTAGAAAATGTTACACAACAGAATATGACAAAATAGAACGTATGTAAACCCTTATACTGTATATAATGTCACTAATATCTTTTACCATAGAAAGACTCTGATATAAACATTTTACATAATTGTCGAGAAAAATGATTCATTGTATTATCTGCGGAGAGCTGCGCACGAATTTGAAAATTCTAGCAGCTAGATATCAACTTGCAGGCATACATACAGCACACTAAATCTTTGCCTCAAGAAACTTGAAGAAATAAAGACGAATAGATGAATAGGAACATGGAACTAGGTGCAACGTGAAGTCCTCCCAAAGCAATTGATGTGCTTGCTGCTGTGTTATTGTTCTAGGCAAAGGAAGCAGGGTGGAGGGAAACGTGAAACTAAAAGCAGAGCCCTTAAAAAGACGTGCTAGCAGGAGAGAAGCAAAGATAGGTTCCAGCTCCTGGAAGGCAGGAATTAGACAAACAATACCGAAGGGCTAAACCTTTGAAGAATGCACAGGATATAAGAAATTTAGTCAGGAAAGAAGAGGTAAAGAAAAACCCTCCAAAGGAAAAATAAAACTATTTTAATAAGCAAATTGACGGATAGCAAAAAGATACAGAAGCCTGCTATTTTTCTCATTACAGGTGAAGACAAAGTGGGGTTATTTATGCTTTAAAGAAGCGTACATCTTAAAAGCAATCGTATAAGAAAAAGCAATGAAAATGTGTGCTATTATAGAAAAGGTGGCCATAAGGTTTCATGCCTCCTTGTGAGATAAATGCATTTACATTTTCTATAGTAGCTGAAAAGGGATCTCTGGGAAAATAATAGACGATGATTTTCTCTCTCTCTTTCTCTTTTTCATGTATTGCTTGAGAAACAGGTGGGCTATGTGAAAGATACTTTTCAATTCAATGAGGAAAAGGAGTTAGGTAATCTTATGAATAACTCTGTGTTCCAGGTAATGTATTTCCCTTGTGTAGTTTCCAAATCTTGTCTTTAACAAATCGTTTTTCTTAATGAGAGGAGAGTTTTAAAGATGAAGTATTAGAAAAATGTTAATATTCTTATTTTTCTTTTTCAGGATGGAATGAACTCATAAATTTGGTTAGAAATAGATTCTAGAGAGGTAAATGTATTGAATCCAGAAATCACATTAAATTAGATCCTATTTAGTTATGCATGAGATCAGATGGTGATAAAATAACGATACAGTGAAATTATTAGCCAGCTTGGATCCTTTTATACAAGTCCTAAGAAAAAGACACACCGTGGTGGGATACATACTTAACATCAATTTATTCTTAAAAGTACTTTTCACAAGGACCACCGCAAGCCATAGATGTGTCTCACAAATTCAAAGGCCTGAACCTTCCACAGGCACAGCAATACACTCAGAAAATAATTGTAAAGATGGTGATTCTGGAACTTGTTAATGACTCCAATCATTAGCAAAGATTAAAATTAATATTTAACATCCTATATTTACCAAGGCAATAAAGTAGACTAATCTATTTTAAAGGGGCTTTAAAATGAAGAGATGAAACAAACAAAATGATTTTGATTTAAACTTCATAAAAAGCACAGGCTAAATTATAATAATTAAATGATTCTGGTTTATGAGTGTTCTCATAGAAGGGATTATATTAACCCCAGCAATAATAGAAGGTGAAATATGAATATAGCACTGCATTTACTAAAATGATTATATTGTTTGGTTTAAAGAACTAAACAAGTTTATAAAGTAACTACTATGTGCTGAACGTTGTGCTGGGAGCAGATGCCAAGATTACATGGAGAGTACATTCCATGTGGTAGAATTGATCCAGAATGAATTAGAACATTTTCCTAATTTGTTTTTCTAATTAGGATGTTTCAACTAAGTCACTTTATTTTTCTGGTCCCATTATAGAGGTATCTGGCTTGCCTCAGGCCATGAAAGTGATCTTTATAATTGTTCCTTAGTAGAGATTAAATGATTATTTCTCAGTAGACTATTCTTGAACTCTTGCACACTTTTATTGAGAATCTTTGGTTTGGTTTTGTTTTTGCTATTAAAGCCATCCAAACTCAATTTTGTTCAAACTGTCAATATTCTCATGGATTTTAAACAATAATATTTGAGTACTTTAGAAATACTCAAATATTACATGGAGACCAGGGGAAGGTAGGTTGTCTGGACTCCTGCTAATGTCTCAGAGAAGTCAGCTTACCTTAATGATGGTTAACTGGAGCATGCTATGGACGCACACTTTTGATTGAAACGTATTTGAATAAAGTGCCTGGTAGCCCCTATGATAAAGGTAACTGGGACCTTAGCTACCTTGAACCTCACCCCTCCAGGGTAAATGTCTGCAACTTTATTTTCCTTTTCTAACATGGTAGCATGGTCTTCAGGCGACGCCATGATCAGGCCTCTCACTGTAAACAAAATATTTTAAATGGGTGCTTTTTCCGTTATCTATGAATGGGTCTCTTGGATCATTTTTTAAAATTATGATTTATGAGAGCTTTCCACTGTTATCAGTGTCTCCAAACAACAGCCTCCTATTTTTTCTTAGTAATAATGATTCTTGTATTATCAATTATTATTAAATCAATAACCTGTATTTTTATCATGGCTAGAATCCTGGAAACTGTTATGGAAATCATTGCGCATAATTCAACAGCTTTTTATGTGAAGAGCTAAGTAAAGGCAACATAGAATTACATTTTTCTTTAGTTGGCCCTGGAGTTAACTCAGTGAAACCTGTTCACATCTTGGCTCTACCACTCTCTAGCTGTGAGACGTTGGACTTTACTTTGCTACTCCATTTGTAAAGTGAGATTGTTGGGATGATTAAACCAGGCGATGCATATGAAAGATTTAACACAGTGTTAGAAGAGTTATTGGTTTTAAATTTTGGATTCCATATGATACATATCAGGGATCATGCTATGTACTTTGATATAAATATAGATAAGATATGGGCCCTGATTTTAAAAGATTATAATTGAGTGGAGCAGACAGACATATACACTGGTTGTCATGTTGCCCAAGCACACAGTATATATGCTTAATACATACTATCAGCTGTGACTGTTATTATTTATAAGGAGCTTTGAGCTGCATAAAAATGTTTTTAATACATACAAAAACAAATCAGAAACCGTTTTTGTAAAAATAATGTGAAAGAAGCAAGAATTAAAATGAAGGATTGACATGTTTTCTAAATTAGTTGTCTTTACTTTCACATTTACAAAATTTATAGGAAAATGCTTTTTATTTCTGTATGATGTAGAGAATTAAAATGTACTTTAATGTAAATAATTGTTGCCATTGCTGTTCAACTTTTATCCATAATTTACTAAGCACTTACTTTGAGCCTAAGAGCTCTATTCACAGATGCAGGGAAGAATTTCAGATGATTCATATGCAGATCTGCTGTCCAGGAGTTTAGGATTTGCTGAGCCATCTTAAATGACCTTTCACTTTCATCTGGTCTATAACCGCTCACTGGGTCTTCTCCTTTTGCCATGTTTCTGGGATCATCTTTCTTTCCCCTAATACCATCGCCATTACCATCGCCACCTGAAACAGAGCCCCTTTACAAAATTGAGATAGTTCATGTTATTCTCACTAGCAGCATTATTTTTGCAAAGTGAGATACTTTTATGTTGTAACAAGTAAAAGAATAGAGGAAGGTGGAAATAGTCTGAGGTCATGGACCATGATTCAGAAAGCGAAGGCTCTATCACTTGCTCAAGTCAAATGTCTCTGGGCCTGTTTCTTCACCTCTAAAAGAAGGAATGATCTCCAAGCCCTTTCAAATTATTTTGATTACACATCTTCAGCCCCATCATCCAGATCCTGACATTAACTGTCCTCAGATTTATCTCCTGCTTTTCTACCCCCATGCTTTCTCGCTTGCCATTTTCCCTCATGCAGTGAACAAATCACTCTTATCATCCCAATACCCATGCTCAAGTCTCATTGCCTCCATGAAGACCTTATTTCCCTACCCTCAAAAGCCATCCTTTCTCCAGAATCCTACATAGCTAATATGGGGTTTACTGTGGACTACCACAAGCCACTAAGCTTCTATTTATAAATATATGACCTGTAGCCTGAGCTTGACTAAGGATCCTTGAGAATGAAGACCATTGCTTGCCTATCTTTGTTTTTTGTAGCCTCTAGGCCTGTGATTTTCATTATAACAGGACCCAGGACCCAAGGAGTATTTCTTAGTTCTTCCCTGTCTCTCTGGATAGCACTCTACATAGTGATAGAGTGTTTTTTTGTAAGAATGTCCTTCCTACACTGGAGAATATTGTGTATTTCTTAATGATGTTGAAGAAAGCTATATATCTAAATTAAACAGACTCCATTAACTATTACCTCATATTTATCCCTTTTGTATATTGAGATATTTCTCAAAACATAACTAAACATTTTGGCAGTAATCAGTGTTATATTTTTCCTATAAATATTTATAAATAAAGAAAAATACATGTACAATACCAGGAATAATATTGACCATCTCTCCAATTATGCAATGTTGTTAAAACTCTAGTATTCATTTATAACAGTTCACATATAGTGTGTTCATAAATATTTTATTTACTATTGCCACTAGTTATTTGTGCTATTTCAAGGACAATTTGTAAGTTGCCCCCAAAATTATTGAAAGTATTGTTGACCATAGTCAGTCAATGGTCGTGTTCAGTCTAGTCAAGGAAAAATCGATAGAGGTTTTTTAATCTGTTAACGAACATTGAAGGTTTGTTTCACCTGTTAACAATCAGTAGGACTCTTGAAATTATTTCCTAAGAGAGTAAATATTACAACTTGTAAGGCATGATTATCCTCATCACTTATAATTATGCAGCATTATGTTACTAAGCACAAAACCATTGTAGTTCTTTTTTATATTTATTAAAATAAATTCCTCCTAGCTTCATTGAGATATCTAACAAATTTACATAAGCCCTTTTTTAAAGGAGGCCTCAAAATGACTTTTTAAGCTAGTTTTCTTTTGGCTAGTCATACTGAATTGAAATATCTCAAGATTTTATTGATAGTCATCATAAAAATGGTCATTTTTCTGTTAAATATAGAAGAATTTCATTCAATATCATATTAATTCTGGAAGCCACTGTCTTAATTCTAGAGGCATAAACTATTTTCATCTCACTGTAATAGGAAAATAAAACTACGTACCTTGCCCAAAGCACAAAAAGTGACATACTTTTTAATATGTCTCTTGATAAGTCATGAATTTCATGTGTTTAATGACATCCCAAAGAGGTAAAACTAATATAGAATCTATACCACCTTTAGAAAATTATATGGAATTAACCTTAACATCCATCAGCAGGTAATTAGATAAAGAAAATGTGGCATAAAACATAAATTGGTATTTTTATTAAATATACTCACATTATTCTTAGTGGTTAACTGTAGACTCGTGGATTTAAAAAATTCTATTTTGAAGATTAACATGAATTTTTAAATAAAAAATTATTCTTTCCATTATATTTAACTTTTTCACATACTTGGTAATTAGCACAATAAGCAAGTCTATTGAATACAAAAACTAAGACAGTAGTGGTGATAATATAGTATAGAACAGAAAAATACTTATAAAAAAGGATAAAAATATGAGCACAAGGTGTCTTAGAATTAGAAAAGCCAAAATATAGTGCAAATAAATTGCTTTTCAAACCATGATGTTGTACAATCAAATCTTGATGTTTTATTTAAGAGAATTGTTCAGGAATCCTTCTTTAAAGACCAGAATATATGTGTGTCTGTCTGTGTATATATATGTGTATGTATCCAGTCCCTAGAATTATCAAACAGAAATACCAAAGGAAAAATTGTGTGTGTGTGTGGGTGTCCAGTCCCTGCAACTATAAAACAGAAACACCAAAGAAATACTTTCCTCATCTGAAAGCTATTTATTGGTGGTTGAAATACAAACTCCATTCAACGCTGTTGCTGCTATTGGGCCTTTTTCTATATGGCACTGAAAGGGAAAGAGACCTAAAAGGGACCTTGTTTGAAGTGTCCTTCATTTATACTGTTGCTGCTTAAGCAGATGGTGGAAGAAAAAGCAATAGGAGTTTCCAAAAGGTGGAATAAACCGATGGGTTACGGTGGAGTTGAGTTCTTTCAGATGTTAGCTAGGAGCCCTGCTTACATGCTGCGAGGCACCCACGCCTCTTCTAGACTAAGACACATTATCATGCATAACCTAATCCTCAGAAATCTTTTCAACCACTGAAAATTGGACCCAGAACATATCTCTAAGCCAGCCTTTTCATCTTGACACCAAATCATAGCATGAGTCAGTCTGTCAAGGATGCACCTGCTGCCTAGGCAAACTGTTGAAATAATGAAGAATATTTTCTAGAAAATTGTATGCACCACAGAAAAGTTAGCCACTTTATATATGATGAATATGCTAAGATTTTCTGAAACATTCTGATAAGTTATCAGATTTAAATGTTGGCTCTTTTTAAGATAGTTACTCCTCAGACACATTAATAAACCCCAAGCCCTTTTACTCATCAATATCTTTGCTACTAGCTATCATAAATTCTTGACAAGTTCTTATAATCATAGGTTTCTTACTGTCATTTTCTCTCCATGTGGATAATATTATTTACCTTCTACTGTATGTTTTTACTATATGTTTTAACCACATGATTTTTAATTAAAGTTTTATTAGCATATTTTCTACTGTATGTTTGAATAGCACTATTGACTACTTTTTTAAAATCTGGGGATTGAATATGACCATTTTGAAAAGATTTAAACTTGGAAAATCTGATGGCTTTAGGTTTAGTTCAGGCGATAGATCACTTGTGGAGATTGCAACCGCCAAAAAAATAGCTTAAGCAGCCCTTTGAGTATTCTAAAATGGGGATATTTTCCAGAGCACTGGTTTCTAAAGCTTCTATTATTTCTTGATGTTGAGCTTTCAGGATTTAGCTACAATATTTACTCAACATGTCATGCTTCTTTTTATCAGTCATGTTTTAATACCTTTCATAATCAATCTGCTTATCACTGAAAAATATATATAAGTTTCCATGTCCCTGGAAAAATTCTCTTTGGTGTTTCTTTGATGTCGTTTTTGATGTGTGGAATAAGAATTCAATTCAAGAATAACAGAGATGTTGTCACAAGCAAAACTAAGAAAATCAGCTTTTCCTTAATAGTCTGTCAAAGCTACCAGCTAGTAGTTCATCAGCACTCTTTTTTAAAGGTGTGTTGCTTCTGTCTTTGAAAAAATCATTTTCTGCTGTTAAGCCACCAGCATGTTCCCACCGTGCCCAGGAAAATGAGTGGAATAAGGAAAAGGCATGGGCTTGAGTTAGAAGAGCTGAATTTAAGTCAAAAGTGGCCTATTTATTAGTTGTCTGATCATAGACAAAGGACAGATCATGCTTCGCCTTTGCAGTATCTATTTCTGGAAATTAAGCACATGAGCAGAGCTATCAGAGTGGGTGACCAGCTGGCCTCTCTGACAGCACCTTATAGAATGACCTGTGTTGAAGTGCTTCTGTTGACCAGAGTCTCTCCTTCAGCATTGGAGTTCACCTGGAGTTCAGATTGGATTATCTTACCAGCAAATGGCTAAAATTTAAAAATCATATCTAGACCAGGACACTCTTTCATTTATAGTACTTGTTCTGCCTTTCCAGGGACTTGGATACCTGAGTGTGCCAGAGTAACTGGGAAATTAATTTCATGATCAAAAATTTTAGAATTAGCTCAGTGCCTGTAGCTCAGTGGTCAGGGCACCAGCCACATACACCCGGGCTGGTGGGTTCGAACCTGGCCCAGGCCAACTAAACAATAATGACAACTGCAACCAAAACAAGAGCCGGGCACTGTGGCAGGTGCCACTACAAGTCCCAGCTACTTGGGAGGCTGAAGCAAGAGACTCACTTAAGCCCAAGAGTTTGAGGTTGCTGTGAGCTGTGTTGCCACTCTACCGAGGGCAACATAGTGAGACTCTGCCACCAAAATAAAAAAAATTAGAATTAGGGAGCAGTGATTATGAAGGTGATTTCATGATCAGAAACAATGGAGCAGTGGAGTGGTATGACTTTGAAGAGTACTTCCCTGGGACTGGGGACAACCCTGAAGAATCAGTCATCCCCACCTCCCAAGTGAGCTGACCACTCCAGTGGCTGTAAGGTGGAAGGTTTCCTTCTTCAGAGAAATATATCTTTGCTCTTCATTTGCCCATTTTCAAGGCTTTGCTGTAGATAGAAAACACCTGTAATCTGAAGACACCCTTCTTTCAGTTTTAGTAGAGTGTCCTGAATTTGGGTACACCTTTCCCACATTTACTGTGGATATCTCAATCCCACTCTTCTTTTTTTTTTTTTTTTTTTTTATCCAGAGATATTCTAACTCTCCTCTCCAGGCATTTGCAGAAATTTCTAATTCTATCCAATTAGTGTTGATTTTTTCAGGTAAACTATTGATTCAAATTCTTAGAGATCCTACTATGTCCTCTCTTTGTATTAATTTTCTTTAACTCAAGGTTTCTTGATGAAAACTCATGAAACATAAGAATATAAGTAAAAGACTTTTTAACTCTATAATACCAACTACTCATTGGTAGTTATTTCTATTAGTACCTGTAAGACTATAATTGTTTTCCAGTCTTTCACTAAGTGTTCTGTGTCTACTTCCTGTCTCCTTTAAATGGTAACTTCCCTCAAGTACAGGGGTTGAGCACCTCATGCTTTCAAGTATCACACACAGCAAAATAGAAGGGTTAAAAGAGATTGGATGTGAGGAGTTAGGGTAGGGCTGGTGGTTGATCACCCCCCAGCACAAGAGAATGCTGGGGAGTTGTGAAGCGGAAGCTGTTCTGCATCTTGGTTGTCATAATGGCTATATAACCATACAATTCTTGAAACTTATAGAATTTTGTTCCCAAAGGAGGAGTAGATTTTATTATATCTAAATTTGAACAATAAATGTTTTTAAAAGGAAAGAGATACCTAAGTATTGTTTATTGAATGGATCCCCAGAAAAATACATTTTTTCAGGTAATGTTTCAACCTAGGCCTCATCTCATCTGGAAAGTCTTTTTTTGCTTGCTTTTACGTACAGGTAACATGCAATAGTTTCTCCTTGAGGTTCCGATTGAACACTCCATGAACTTCAATTTTAGTATCTGTCATAGCAGATTTTTTTTTTTTTTTTTTTTTTTTTTT
>CAUYRH010173990.1:0-25086 GCA_963574655.1 Perodicticus potto
GAGTCACTGCGGGGAGCCTGTCACCTTGCCAGCAAGTAGAGGTTGGGACAGTCCCTAAACTCTCTCTGCTCCCACCTTGGAAGCAGAAGCCCTTGCTGGAAGGGTAGAGCTATTCCAGGAGAAGAGAGGCAGGTCACGAGTGTCATTGACCGTTCTGCTGAGAGCAGTTTTCTACAGAGATCTTCCTCTTTGTGAAGGGACAGAGCTACCATCTTTTACCGTGTGGGGTGCCAGAGTCAAATGGAGAGACTTCCCAAATAGAACCCACCTGCCCAAGAATAAATGCATGCATAGGCTGTCCCGCCCAGGAAAAGGGGAACGTGCAGATCCCTACCCTTCTGACCTTTCAAAATCCCCTTCCACTTTAACCCACAGGCTGACTTCCTTCTCCAACTGAGCTCGCCCATTCCGGTGGGAATGAAGGCCCAGGGTGCACACGCAGAACCTGGCCTCCATTTCCTGTTGTTTGACATTTTGGAATAATCCTTTATTTTTGTTCTTTGACCTCTCATGGGGAAGGGAGGTGTGTCAGTTTGGGGTCTGTAGGTGTCAGGGAGACCCGACAGCAGGAAGGAATGCAGGAACAAAAGGTGATGGAGTCAAAACCAACTAGGGAGGTCTTGTTTGGACCTAGTCCAGGCTTTTCATTTTGCTCATTCTGATATTGCATTTTCTCCTATGATTATTTTCTAGCTATTGCCAGATCTCAAAGTATTCCCTTTTCAGGAACACAGCAATTCAACTTAGGAAGCAAATCAGGAACACAGCAATTCAACTTAGGAAGCAAAACCACAAACAAAAAAGCAAGGAAATGTGTTATCCCGAATACAGTTAGTGCCCCGAATAAGCAGAGTCAAATTTCTGATTGACATCAGGGTCTTCCCCTATATAGAAAGCGAGTGGTCGCCTGGGGGATAAAAACCAGGTGTAGGTGAAGAATTGTTCGTCTGTTCCCCAAACCACAAGTGAAAGTAGAGTTGTCACATCACATCATAGAATGCGACCTTCATCCTATGAGAATATGAAAAATAGGGGCTGGGCACGGTGGCTCACGCCTGTAATTCCAGCACTCTGGGAGGTCGAGGGGGTTGGATCACTTGTGCCCAGGGATTCAAGGCCAGCCTGAGCAAGAGCAAGACCCTATCTCTATGAAAAATAGAAAAACTGAGGCAAGAGGATCTCTTGAGCTCAAGAATTTGAAGTTGCTGTGAGCTATGATGCCGTGATACTCTACCTAGGGTAACAGAGTGAGATTGTCTCAGAAAAAAAAAAAAAAAGAAAGAAAGAAAGAGAGAAAGAGAAGAAAGAAAAAGAGCCTAGGCTCTAGATCTTCTTATGGACAGTAAATACTTCACATACACCGTACTAAAATTAGTGTCCATGAATGTTCTATATGTAAGTCAGTGTCATTATCATAGGAGTATAGGTAAAGTGTTCCAGAAACACAATATGAATTTAATTTTATCAGTAGAGACAGATTCTTGCGTGGCCTTGGCTTGGTGTTTAGACTAAGCAACATCTTTCTTTGACCTCATGGAGCTACCTCATGGCTGAAGGGACAGAATTCAGGTCCTTTACTTTGAGGACTTCCTACCAACTGGATGAAAGAACTGTCACCTTTTTCTCTTCAAGTGCAGCATGAATTGATTTCTCTGAGCAGCTCTCCGACCTATTTACCCTTCACACCTCTCTTTACAAAATGATTTTTTCCAGAAGACAAATTTCACTTGAATGCTCCTAGCCTAGGCGTCTCAGCCTATTTGAGTGTAAGCTCTCCTAAGGTAAAAGTCAAAAGCAAATGCCCTTTTTAGTGTAACTAGCAGTTCAAAATCTATTATCAGGTTCGAAAAAGAATAACAGCAAGAAAACAAGCACTGTGTTTGCCTCCCAACTACAGACGCTTCCGTGAGATTCCAATATCCTGCCAAGAAGAAAGTGTTTTCCTCTCACCCCCGTCTCCTGCCACGGGGCATTCAGAGAGTGTTTATTGTCACTGTTTCCTAGTTGTTTTAAAAAGAACTTCAGATGTAGCAAGAAGGAAGTTTCCATCTGTCAGCTCCTGGAACCATATCATGTTTATTCTAGGTAAAGACCCAGAGTGATTATGGCATCTGCCGAAGGCATTTCTGACATTGTCGACTTCTGAAAGCATGCCACGTCCATTCCAGGACAAGGTTGGAAATGATTATGGCATCTACGAAAATGTTTGGTAAGGTGAACCTGTAATATCAGCTCCTTATTATCCTGGAAAGCCTGGGGTCCACGAAGCTGTGAACTCAATTTTATTGCCTTACCAAGAAGACTGTCTGGGCACCTCTGATACCTCTGTAAACAGAGATGGGATTATTGGGCCCTCCCCCCATAACTCTGTTCCTGACTCAAGCCAAAGATAGTCTAAAGAGGGAGAGAGTCTTGTTAATGCTATCAAGACCCAATGACCTTTTTGGGGAATAAGGTTCAGACCATGCCTGGAAAAAGGGTATATATGCTTTTGGTACGGCTCTGAGTTAAAACCTAAAGGTTAAATGTGGAGGAGATGGTGCAGAGCAGTCAGAGCCTTAGGAAATGCTGGAGCCCCTCCCCCCAGAACTTCTCCCCACTTCTCTTTGTTGCTGCCATTTGATTAAACAGAGGATTAACCACAAATTTGATTCCTTAAACTTGCATGAAATCCATTTAGCAACTTGCTTCTTTGAAAACCTTTGATGTGACTTTTTTTACTCAGATTTAGACTGTCTCACCACCTTCTAAAAAGGCTGACGTTTTCATAACAACAAGGGTGACTTAATTTTGTTTTTTGTTTGTTTGTTTGTTTGTTTCTAAAACAGAGTTTCACTTTGCCTCACTGGGTAGAGTGTTGTGGTGTCCTAATTCACAGCAATCTCAAAAAACTCTTGGGCTCAAGTGATTCTCTTGTCTCAGCGTCCCGAGTAGCTGGGACTATTGGCTCCCACCACAACACCTGGTTATTTTTTAGAGATGAAGTCTCACTCTGACTCTGGCTGGTCTTGAACTTGTGAGCTCAGGCAATCCACCTGCCTCAGCCTCCCCGAGTGCTGGGATTACAGGTGTGAGCCACTGAGCCTGGCTCAGTGACTTAATTTTGAAGGAGGCACAATCCTAAGAAAGCACAAATTTCTGTACAGGCATTGCCACAGACTACACAGTGGCCTTGGGCAGTCAGTGTCACTATTTAAGTTTTCATACTTTTTTTTCCACTTTTGTCTTTGCTATGAACTTTAAAAGTCAACTTAGAAGTCTGCATCCGGGAACATGGAACAGAAGTAAAGTCGTCTCTGGTTCTATTTGGGGAGTTGGTTCCAGTCTGTCCACCTCGACCCAAATCCAAGCACATTCAGGTCCTACAGTCGGCTCAGTGGGACCTGCATGTACAAAAAGTCATCCTCCTTTTACGCATGTTTCACATCCCACAAGTATCGTCCACTGTTGTCCGAGGGTCAGATGGTCCCTCGTCTTTCCTCTTTATTACAATGTTATCTATAAAATAAATGCAAGAAGACTCTGAGGAGTGAAGAGAAAAGGCAGCTATGGAACTTGGAGCCAAAGGAAGATACTCCAACAAAGCACAACAGAAAGAGACTGTGGTCCTGTCCTACCCAGCACAGCAAAGACTGTGTGCAGAGCCTTGACTCTGACCCTCGCCCAGCCGTATTGAGGCAGCCCAATGTCCCTGCCCGGGTGGTGTCGGAGAAGGCCAAGTAGGGGGCTGAGGATTGCCCAACAGGTAGTAATGAGTCTCCACACCCATCCCACCCACAGGCTCTCCTGGTGTGAACGGAGCCTGACTCCACCTCACAGGTATTAATGAGGCGCCCCTTCCCTCCTACTGACGTGTCAGGGAAGGCCTACAGAGCACCAGAAATTCCAGCACTGCCCAGTGGTAACTAATGGGGCCACCCCCACAATCATACCAGTGGAGACCATCTGGGAAACCAGAATACCCACCTGGTCCCAGCGGTCACACACCTTTCCCTGAGGAAGTGGTTTCAGACATAGCTTAAATAGGAAGCTCAATAAGATGGGCAGTGCCTGTGGCTCAATACATAGGGCGCTGGCCCCAGATACTGGAGGTGGCGGATTCAAACCCAGCCCCAACCAAACAAAAAAGAAAAGAAAGAAAGAAAGAAAGTTCAAGTAAGACACAGTCTCATGGCATAATACCAAAGTGTTCAGGTTTCAATTGAAAAATATTCATACCAAGAACCAAGAAGTTCTCAAACTAAATGAAAAAAGGCAATAACGAGATGCCAACACCAACAAGACCCAGTTGTTAGAATTAGCTGACAAAGAGATAAAGGCAGCCACAAAGCACCCCAGACAAACACGAAACTTTAACAAGCAGTTACGAACATGCTCGATTTGTTTGTTTGTTTTTTGAGACAGAGTTTCACTATGTTGCCCTTGGTAGAGTGCTGTGGTATCACAGCTCACAGCAACCTCAAACTCTTGGGCTTAAGCAATTCTCTCGCCTCAGCCTCCCAAGTAGCTGGGACTACAGGCGCCCACCACAACGCCCAGCTATTTTTTTGTTGCAGTTGTCGTTGTCATTTAGCTGGCCCAGGCCAGGTTCCAACCCGCCAACTTCGGTGTATGTGGCTGGCACTGTAACCACTGTGCTATGAGTGCCAAGCCTATGAACATGCTTGAAACAAACAAAACCTAGAAAGTTTAGCCAGGAAGTCAGTTGCCTCCGTTTGATAAATAACATCTATCTACAAAAAGTATACAACTACCTCACAAATGAAAACATTGTAACCAAATCATTTGTACCCTCATATTAATCTGAAAAAAAAAAATAAGTAAACAAACAGCCTACACCTAACAGTACACCTAATAATGAAAGACTGAACGTTGAATGCTTTCAATAGCACTTAAAAAAAATAGTGACGCTGACTGCCCAAGGCCACTGTGTAGTCTGTAGCAACGCCTGTACAGAATTCGTGATCTCTCAGGATTGTGCCTCCTTCAAAAAGGCTGAGAAGGTAAGGATGTGTCCACTTACTGTTTTTATTCACCATAGTGCTGAAAACTCTAGCTAGGACAATACGTAGTTTGGCAATAAGACAAAATGCATACATACCCAAAGGAAGAAATTAACTGTTCATTTGAAAGATGACCTAGTTATCTACATAGAAAATTCTAGTGAATCTCCAAATGAAATCTAGAATCTTTAAACAAAAAGACAAAGTTGAGCCTTTATTTTATACCATATACTAAAATTAACTCGAAGTGAATCGAAGCCCTGAATACAAGAGTTAAAAATATAAAATTTCTAGAAAACATAGGGGGAAATCTTCATGGCATTGGGTTTGTCAATGATTTCTTAGATATGACACCAAAAGCATAGGCAACAAAAGAAAGACATAGATAAGTTGTACTTTATCAAAATTTTAAAATCTCTATACTATCAAGAAATTATAAATGTAACACAGAGAATGGAAGAAATATTTTCAAATGATATATCTGATAAGAGATTAATTATTTATTACTTTTTTCTTGAGACAGAGTCTCACTATGTCACCCTGGGTAGAGTGCCGTGGCATCACAGCTCACAGCAACCTCCAACTCTTGGGTTTAAGAGATTCTCTTGCCTCAGCCTCCGAAGTAGCTAGGACTACAGGCACCCGCCACAACGCCCGACTATATATATATATATATATATATATATATATGATATATTTGGTTGTAGTTGTCATCATTGTTGTTTGGAGGGCCAGGCTGGATTCGAACCCGCCAGCTCCAGTGTATGTGGCTGGCCCCCTAGCCACTTGAGCTACAGGCGCCGAGCCTAGAATATATTCTTAAAACTTCAACTCAGTAAGCGTGGTGCCTGTAGCTCAGTGGTTAGGGCACCAGCCACATACACCGGGGCTGGTGGGTTCAAACCCAGCCTGGGCCTGCTGAACAACAATGATAACTATAATGAAAAATAGCCAGGTGTTGTGGCAAGCTCTTATAGTTCCAGCTACTTGGGTGACTGAGTCAAGAGAATCACTTAAGCCCTAGAGTTTGTGGTTGCTGTGAACTGTGACGCCACAGCAATCTACCAAGGACAACAGAGTGAGACTCTGTCTCAAAAAAAAAAAAAAGAAAAAGAAAAAGAAAATCCTTGGCATCTAAGGCCAGGCAAAGACTTAAGCTAGACAGCAAAAGCATTATTTATCCATCAAAGGAAAAATTGATAAATCAGATGTCATCAAAATAAAAATTTCTACTTTGTGAAAGACGCTGCTTTAAAAAGTCCCTTTCTTCATATAAAACCTTACAAAGAAAAGTGGAGGCACCATAAATAAATAGCAAAAGTAAAGTTGAAGGAAGTTTTTATAAAGAAAATGGATGTAGGATTCAAAGAATAGACTCCCTCATTTTCTTTTTTTTTTTTTTTTGTAGAGACAGAGTCTCACTTTGTCGCCCTCAGTAGAGTGCTGTGGCGTCACAGCTCACAGCAACCTCCAACTCCTGTGCTTAGGCGATTCTCTTGTCCCAGCCTCCCGAGTAGCTGGGACTACAGGTGCCTGCCACAACACCTGGCTATTTTTTGTTGCAGTTTGGCCGGGGCTGGGTTCGAACCTGCCACCCTCGCCACCCTCAGTATATGGGGCCGGCGCCCTACCTACTGAGGCACAGGCATCGCCCTACTACCTAATTTCCCATAGAGCTCAGCTTCCCTAAGCAGAAGCACTAGAGCCTCCGTGGTGTGAAGAGAAGGCAAAGTAAATAAAGTGGTGAAAAGCTAGGATTATATAGACACATTATAAAAAGAGCTATTTCAAAAGCAGGTGTGATCATAAGACATCAGTACAATTCCACTATAAAAACACATCCATTCCTTAGTGATGGGCAATAACTCTCCATGAATATTTTCACATTCCTGCCCAGGTAGAACCTAGTGAAGAAAAATTCCTGGAAATCTAGGTTAAAGTATGATTAAATGGCACCCATACCTCGGAAGTTAGAGATGCGTATTTCTCTGGAGGAATTTAAAGTCTTGCCTCTTCTGGAGCTATCTGCTAAGGACACTGCTCTCCTCCAGAGAGTGTTGGGTTACCTCCTGGAGCAGAAATCTCTCTCTCTCTCTCCCACCCCACCCCTGCCCCAGAGGAAAGGAAGATCAGATGTATCAGCCTCCTATATGAGCTCAGGGTTCAGTAATTTGGGGGTTCCTCTCCTACGGTGCATCCCCTGTACATGCAGTTACATCAGCCCCTCACCCTGTCACCTCCTTGGGGAACTGGGACATGAAAACCCAATACTGTTAAAGGTGCTCTATAAACACTAGTCTGATTTTTAATCCAGATACCTCATGTTTCCTGTCTAAGTAAATAAATAAAGCTGGATCTAAAAACTTAACAGATGGGCTCTCTGGTAAGGCAAGTCTTACTTTCTGATAGCAATACTCTTTTTTAAAATATTTTCTTTCAACGTTGAGAGTGGGTGATAAACGTCTCTCCCCAGTTGCATGTTCTCACTGGTCCAAGTACTCACCGCAGACTTTTTTTTTTTTTTTTGCAGTTTTGTCCAGGGCGGGGCTTGAACCCGCCACCCCCGGTATATGGGGCTGGCGCAGTACTCCTTGAGACACGGGTGCCGCCCTACAGACTTTCTTCTACCTTCCTCACAGTTCTCTGCAGCACTGGCCACTTCATCTCAGATTCACCCCACGTAACAGACTCACTCCTTTTGAAAGTTCTGTTATTGATACAGAAATATGCTACATGCATGATAGAAGATTCTAGCATCATTTCAGAAGCTACGTAGTTTTTGACATTGCAGAAGAACTGAAATTTATCATTTCTTCTTTTGCTTATTTCTGAAAGATATTTCCAGGAAATACAAAGGAGAAAGAACGTGCCATACAAGGACACCGTCCGTCACAACTGAACCGTGGCAGTGGGAACTAATGAATGGGACTTGACCTCCATGTTCATCTGCTGACTTGCAATTCACTGCCACTTCCGGCTCCATTTCTGCTGCTGTTGTTGGCACCAGCTCAGTGCCCATTTGTCCTGACTGCAGTCAGCTGGTGTTCTAATATTCTAATTCCATCTGTGCCAACTTTCACGTCAGTGTCTGTGCCAGTACCAGTTATAGCTCTGTCCCTGCGGTTTCTGATGTTCTCTTCCTTTCTCCCCCACCACCTGCCATGCACCAACATGATACTCATTTCTAGATTCTTCTGTTGTTGTTTCAAAGCTGTTCGCCCTGAGCAATGCCCTTCAACCCCAACCTTTTCTCTTACACACTTCCCCTACAGGGCTTGGCTGCATCTCACCCCATGTCTTTCATTTTCACCCAGATGGATTTTTAAATTTTGCTCTTAAATGATTTGTCAGGCCCCCAAACAAGAGCCGTCTCTAATCCTGCCTTATTTCTTGTGTCTGGCAAAGCGAACCGAATATACAGCAACACAGGCAAGGTATGTGGGGAGCAGAAACTACTTCACGTTAGGCTCACCAAGAATGAGATGCTGGGAATGTGGATAGGGCACTAATATTTATTTTATCACCAAATATGTACTGAGCAGCAAACACACTTCTGGGTGCTTGGGACACAGTCATGAACAGAAGAGACAAAATTCTTGCCTTTGTGGCATTTACATGTGAAGGGATTCTTACTAGGTGCCAGAGCCAATTTAGATAAGTTTTATAAGTTAACTGACTTAATCATCACATGAGCCCCATGAGGTAGGTGTTATCCCCAAATGGCATTCGGGACATACTTTTGCCCGTTTAAATCTTCGCTCCTTTGTCCCTGATAGGCAGTGAATGCCTGCTTCCTAGAGCAAACACGAGCGTGGACGCTGACATTGTTGAGCACCCACAATGAAACTCTTTTCTAGGCTTTGTAAGCTTACTTGTCATTAACAACCACATAATCAAGTAGGGGAGATAAGTTTCATCCCAAAGTTATCATTAAAATGACTCGTAGTATTAAACTACGGAAATATGGGACATAGTCCAGATGAGTTGGTTTAGGACACGTGGTTATTTGTCACCCCAGGATTGATGCATATTGCTTTTGAGGGGCCTTGGGACACATTTAAAAGTTGGCGGCCAGTTGCTCAGGATCCGTAGCCCAGTGGGTAGGGCGCTAGCTACATACACCGAGGCTAGTGGGTTTGAGCTAAGCCCAGGCCTGCTATCACAACAACAAAAAGACAGCTATGACCGAAAAACAGCTGGGCATTGTGGCATGAACCTGGAGTTCCAGCTACTTGGCAGGCTGAGGCAAGAGAATTGCTTAAGCTCAAGAGTTGGAGGTTGCTGGGAGCTCTGATGCCACGTCACTGTACTGACGGTGACATAGTAAGATTCTGTTGCAAAAAAAAAAAAAAAAAAGAAAAGTTGGTGGCCAGAAGACACTTAGTTGTATGGTTGTAGATCTCAGGCACCAGGATCTATTAGTAGCACATCTGTGGCTATGGGAATGAATGGAATTGTTCTACAAGGTTGTGGAGTAGTGAGTAAAGAAATTGGCCGAGACAGAAGAACCAAGGGACACTAACATTTAAGGCAGTGGTCTTTGAACTTTCCTGTACATAAGAGTCACCAATCTTTTTTCCCAATCTTTTTCACCTTGCAGTAGCCACAGAAAGGATCCTACTGGAAAGGTACCTGAGACAAATGAGACTGTTCATACAGGAAGACAGTCAGCCCCAGGGCCTGTGGCTTTCTTTGTCACCAGCCACTAGAAATCCAATGGCATTTATGCATCCATCATCATCCCATTATCCATTCATCATCCACCTACCATCCATCCACCCATCCGCCATCCATCCTTCATCATCCCATTATCCATTCATCATCCATCCACCATCCATCCACCCATCCACCATCCATCCATCATCTATTCATCCATCTTCCCATTATCCATCCATCATCCATTCATCCACCATCTATCCACCCATCCACCCATCCATCCATCCATCTATACATCCATACATCCACCATCCATCCGTCCACCATCCATCCATCCAACCATTCATCCATCGATCCATTTACCCATCCACTATCCATCCATACATCCATCATCTACTCATCTATCTACCCATTATCCATCCTTCATCCATTCATCCACCATCCAACCATCCATCCATCCATTTATCCATCTACTTTCCATCCCTCATCCATTCATCCATCATTCATCCATCTATCCATCTACCCATCCACCACCCATCCATCATCCACCATCCATCCATCCAGTATCTACTCATCCACATACCTATTATCCATCCACCATCCATCCATCCATCCACTCATCCACCATCCATCCATCATCTACTTATCCGTCCATCATCTATACATCCTTGAATGCATCTTAATGGCACACTTCTTGGGAAGTTCTGACCTAAAATGTCTGCCAAAAATTCAGATTCCTAGGCTGTCTCCTCAGTGATTATGGTTTAGTAAGTGCAGGAAGCTAGATTTTTTAATAAGGCCCTGTAGGCATTCTAATCCAGGTGGCTGAGGATCTTCCTTTAAGAAATTCAATTTCAGTAAGTGTTGAATAAAATTAAATTTAAGAAAAACAACCCCTAAAATCAAACATTATGACTGCGTATCTACTTGGTAACATAACTTCATAAAGAAGAACAACTCCAAGTGAATTTAAAATAACAATTTGGCTCGGGGCCTGTAGCTCAGTGGCTAGGGTGCCAGCCACATAAACCAGAGCTGGTAGGTTCGAACCTGGCCAGGGACTGCTAAACAACAATGATAACTACAACCAAAAAAGAATAGCTGGGCATTAAGGTGGATGCCTGTAGTCCCAGCTACTTGGGAGGCTGAGGCAAGAGAATCACTTAAGCTCAAGAGTTAGAGGTTGCTGTGAGCTGTGACACCACAGCACTCTACCGAGGACAACATAGTGAGACTCTGTCTCAAAAAAAGAAAAGAAAGAAAGAAAGAAACAAAAACATAACAATTTTGCTGTTCTTACCTTGTAGAATACCCTGTATAAAAAAAATGTACCCCCAGATAAGAAAATATTAAAGTGCTTTCAGATATCATAATGCTGATCAGACTGTTTTGGGGAGACCCTTATAAGTGTATTGTTGAGTAATCAGATAAGTAATTACAATGGTATCACTGAAAAGAAGGGATAAACCTATGAGGTTAATGAGCATTTTTAGCTCCCAGAATATTTCATCTAAATACATTTCCCACTAAATGGTTCCAGAGCTCTTTGAAGAACTAGCTAATTCCCAATATGGGACAGGAAATTATGATCTTGGAACATTTTGTCATATCAGAAATAAAGGAAACTATCAAAGACTACCAGAGTTATGTCAAAATGACCCAGAGGTCAACATGAATTTGCAGCCACAAGCCAAAGTCAGGATAATTTGATCATTAATTGAGATAACTTCAAGGGATTGAAACATACCAACTATGTTTAACCCTTGAGCTCATAAAATATCAATTTTTTTAAAGCTTAATTTTTAGAGAATACTAGGGATCTACTTTACTATTTTGAAATCCAGTATAGAGGGAAAGAATTGATGTCATTCAATTTTTTTCTATACAATAATAGTTCAGGTCAACTACACACATGGTGAAAGAAATTTCTCTCTTTAGAATTCCAGAAAAGAAAAAATGATTAGGAGCATATTATCATCATCAGTGGCTGCTAGTATCATGAAAGAAGAGAAAACCAGATGTGGACCTGAAGGAATGTCACACCGTTGTCTATGAAGAAATCTTTTGAAAAATCCACTTGAAGCTGATCAAGGCTTTAGAAATAAGTAAACATTTCTAGGAAATACAAGGAACTGAGAAGCATGTTAAATGTCAAGGATGCAATCAGCCAGTTGCAGACCTTGTGAAATTTTTTATAAGACACATGCCCCAGATTTTTCAACTGATTCAAGATAAAGTGCAAGGGGAGGTGGGGAATATAGCGTGAGAGCCTATGAATTAAGAGACCTCAAGGGCATTTCAGTGAAATCACTCTCTCCATATCTTATTTAGATTTCAATTCAAAGAAATTAATTTTTTAAAAACTACAAGAAAGAGAATTGCAAAACCAGGAGATTTCTATTAAGGAATTATAGCAATTATCATCTGGTAAGATCATGAAATTGTAGTTATGTTTCCTTTAAAAAAAATTCTCACTAATTATACATAGTGTATATATATATATATATATATATATATATATATATATGTTCTCATATATATGATAAAATATTTGCAGATTAGTTGATATAATATTTGGGACTTGCTTCAAAACTTTAAGGGGTGGTAAGGAAATAAATGAATGAGGCATAAAAACAGTAATATGGTTATGTACTGTCTTGATAATTGCTAAGGCTCAGTCATGTATACAACTAGCTCATTATACTTTCTCTTAAATTTTATACATGTTTGAAAATCTCCCCCCAAGAGGTTAAAAACAAACAAACAAAAAAAGAAATATGACTCTGAAGATCAGCAGGAAAGAGGGAAATGCTAATTCTCTAAGAAGCAGTGTTCAGAAAAGGGAAAAGACCTAGTTAGGGGTGATGTCATGAAAACCAGGCAAATAGTGCTCCCCTCAAAAGGGGAGGGTAACAGTCATGAGCATTGCTGAGAAATCATGGAATATGCTGTGAACTAAAATAAAATCCTAAGCTCCCACCTCTACCCCATAGACTGAACAGATCCCTTTTGGCCAAGGGAACCCCAGAAAAAACATAACTGAGTTCCTGGCCATGGAGGGAAGGGAGGTTGGACATGTCTCCTTATACCCACTCCCTTTTGGAGGTGAAATATAACAATTGACCAGTATTAATGTTAAATCAGAGACCCTAAGACAGATAAAACAGATTCTTGTGACAGTAAGATACTAAATCATTAGAAGAACCTAAGGCCACACAGAACAAAGGTCAGATCTTCTTCAGGCCTTCAATTTCCTTAACAGATCACTGGAGTTGCTATATTGTGGCCTCTAATTAACAGACTTGCTTATCTTAAAACATTCTCTAAGTTTTCAGACAAGTTTTTATTTATTTAACCAATTACAAATCAAAGAATCTTCAAACCACACTGCCACTTTGAGATGCCCCACTGTGGGGCCAGACCAATGTGTACCTTCCATGTATTGAGTGATGCTCTTACCTGCAATTTCTGCCTCCCTACTAGGTATAAAACCAAACTGTAACCTGACCATCTCAGGACCACATGCTCAAGACTTCTCAGGTGTGGGTCCTCTGACCAGTCACAGATACTGGCTCCAAATAAACCTCCTTAAATTATTGTACAGAGTTTTGGGTTTTTTCCATTAACTGTGTGATCTCAGATGTGTACTTTAAGGGGTAGTGCCAGGGACTTTAAGGTGCTCAGAGGGGAGCTCACTATTCAGGAAGCAGGGAGCTGGGGGCAGCGGGCAGGGTGGGAATCAGATTTGCTATGGCTAAATCAAGGGCTGAGTCTTGATTGCTCTTCAAAATGGAAATACTTGCGAAGGACCCAGTAAAGGGGAAGCAATTATAATATTTGAGGAAGATGGAATATTTTGATCAAGAGAATTCTCTGAGGGATGATAAATGATAAATGGGAAGCTGGAGTCAGGGTGTTTATTCCAGACAACACCTGTCATCATTTCCGGGGGGGCTGTTCAAAGCTGCAGTCCCCTAATAGGTAACCGTCAGAATTGCTTAGATGCTTAGCAAAGAATTAAATTTCTCCTTTCACATCCTACCCTTGAAGATCCTAATTTTGTAAATATGGAGATTTCAATATAATGAAAATATAGCAACGTACCTTATTTAATAGTCCCCCAAAGAAGTCTGCTAATTGGCCAGGCTTTCAAACTATTGATTTTAGTGAACATTAAACTCACGAAAAAGTATTTTTTCTTAGTCTTTCCCAGATAATAAACATTCAAACACTTTCCTAAGGCAAAAACAACTACTGTCTGGATCTGAGTTTCTAGGGGAAGAGAGCAGGCTCAGGTAACCTTCATTCAAAGACTGATCTATTTTGAAAACATAGGAGCAACAAAGCCTTCCTCACCATGGGGCACCAATGACCTTGACCAAGCCTGTATTTTGATATTTTTTGGTTGTAAGAGAACAGGAGATTAGAAGAATCTATTTAAGAAAATATAGCATTGGTGATGGGCTTATCCTTAATTTCACTAAAGAAACACAAACAGCCTGGAGCTAAAGACAATAGGGAAATCAAAGAATCTAGGGCTTTGGCATCTGGGGCAAAGAATTAGGGCTGCAACTGTAGAGATCTGGTTTTATTTCTAGTTCTGCCATGACCACACAGGAGCCAGACGTCAGTGTTGTGATCTATACTGTTGTGGGTAACAGTTCCCTGAAATGTCTTTTGGGAAAGTCACAGCATGACAAAGGACGTCGGAGATGCAGCGACATTTCATATAAATATGTCATGTCATCATGGTTATTGTTTGGCCAGTGGCCTCGATGACAAATTTATCACTCTAAATAGTTTGTGAAATTTGGCTGTAAATCTTAAAAAACAAAACAAACAAACAAACAACCTTGGCTTTTAGATGGCATGCTAATTCCAGCTACTTCCTATCAGAATGAAAATGGTGTAGAAGCATTTTTTTGGCACTTTGACAGTTTACCGACGATGGCGACACGGTATGCATATGACATGAACTATTGTACTGAGCGACAATGCTGACCTTATTCTACTTCTTCAACTACCATTTTCGGAATTTTTGGTTTCCTGATGGGTATGGAACAAAAGTCCTTTCATAAGCCTTGAGTATTCAATAAAGTTTAAAAAAAAAGCCCTCTCCTCTTAATTACCATTTAAAATACATAAAATATGTCCAAATTTGACATCTGGACAGCCCCAAAGCCTCGCCTGTCTCAGGGGACGGCATCATCGCCCCTTTTGACTTAAGCCAAAGACCCAAGATTTATTCCTTTACTTCCTGAAACATTTTTCATACATTTTCTTCATATACTTTTCTCCTTCCTTCACTAGCTATAAACATATCAGATTCTTTCCAGTTGCTCAGATAACCCAAGCTTTTTCTTTCTCTTTCTTGTTTTCTCTTTTTTTAGATCTCTGAGCTGTTGAACTAATATAAAACATTAATGCGAAGCATGTTTTTACGTATTTTAATATTGTGTAATCAAAATGGATTTTACGATCTGTGGCAATTGATAGTTATCATCACAGTATTTTTTTCTTTTTCTTTTTTTAGAGGTGCAATACCTGTGTCTTCAATCCAATGGGGGGAAAGATGGTGGTGCCCTTGCCCCCTCTCTGGGGTCTCTGTGAGGCCCGCTCAGGTCATCACCTTCCTCGTGAGCTCCATTCATTCACCCCATCACAGCCACACACTCTGGTCCTGCCTTCCCTAAAGTCCTCCTCCGCCATCCCGTCCCACTGCTTGTTTCCTTATAGCACTTTCCCTCTTACAAACCATCTAGTTGGTTGCTTATTTGAGGTTGGTTTCCAGGATGGAGGCTCCACCAAACAGAGGCTTTGTCTTATTCTCTGCTGTATCCCTAGACCTGTGTGTGATCAATGAGTATGAGTTGAAGGCATTGACAGGCGGCAGCACATGGGGGATTATGGGGCCCATCCCCACTATCTCAGTGTCTGAAATGAGCAGCTCCATCCATTGCCCTCATCCCACTCCCACCATCACCACGAGCAATTGGGGTTTAGTCTCCACCATTTAAGAATGGACGGCTGCCCATGTGGTGGACGAGATCATGAATAGCACTCCTATGGCAAAGGCATTCAGCAAAAAAGCCTGATTATTGGAAATGTCTTCATCCTCAAATTCATTGTTGGGACACAAGGTAAGGGAGTCTCAATTCTAAGGCCTGGGTGGTAATTGGTGAGAGTCAATCTTCTCTAACTTTGTGCTGTGTCAGCTGGAACTTGATTGGTTTTAAAAATCAGGGGAAAGAAAGGTGTCGCAAGTGTACAAACGACTCCAGCGAAGTTTTGTTTCTTAGAGGCCGACTGACAGAAACAAAGGGACACCAAAGGATTGAGAGTTAATGTTGGTGGTTGCCTCCCGCTCCTCCCCTCACCCCTACCCAACCCCAGCCTGAATTCTGAATACACCCAGAATCTCCAAGGCTGCAAGGATTTAGCTATGAGATAAAACTACACCTGTAAACAGGCAAGCGTGGTGAGCAGGTGTGGGCCTGCTGCTGAATGACTGGATCTGGGCTGAAGCTGCAAGAGCTGGGGAGAAAGGGTGTATTCCTTTCCCTCTTTACAGAAGGGGAGAAAGCTGGACGGGTGGAAATCGGACCCCCTTTTGTAAACTAGCTCAGCCGCCACTCTTCCTCTGCTTCTCTGCGCACCAAAAATCTGAAAATGAGCATCCTTACCCCAGGCACCATAAAAGGTTTCTCTTCCTCAAAAGAAAAGTCTGCTTCCAAATTCCTTAGAGCGAGTGCAGCTCAGAGATAAAACTACACTCATGTCAGTTCCTGAAGCTTTTACAGGTTAGTGTGGAGTCAGCGGTCAGCCTTCTGCATTCAGGAAGGGGCTGTTTCCACCAAGCAACGCGACATCTCGGAACATCCCTGGACTCCAGGCCCCAGAAGCAGCTCTTCACACAGAGCTGCACCGTTTCCTGGTTTTGTTCCTTCTCTGGATGACAGTTATTCCCGGAGACATTCCAAGGCACAAGAAAAGGTTGTGGGACTCTCGCGATGTGTCCAGACGAGTAAATGGCAGTTAGCTCATGTGAGCAATGCAAGAGCAACCGGCAAGTTCCCGGCAGGGTTTACCTGTCCATTCACCCGAGACCCGCTGGGGCCTGCGGCTGAGAGGAGCTGGTTCTCACTCCCCGAGTTCCTGCTTCAGGCCTTCCAACTCTGGGGTGTTTTCCCAATGAAAACATGTGCAGGCAGCGCTCTGTGTAGGTGGAGGGAAGTGTCTCAGGCCAGTGATTCTTTTCTTTCTTAGGTGATGGCATATTTTTTCTCACCCCCATGAATTATTCTGATTTCTTCTGACATACAAGCCTGTTCTCCAAGAAAACTGAGGCCCAGAATGAAAAATTAAAGAAATCATCTTGACAAAAAACTGCACTCTAGGCCGTGTGTTTTTATAAACCGGACTGGAGAGTCCATTCCTTGTAGCTGCCCTCAGAGTTGCTGTTCCAGGAGGCGGCCCTGGTTCCTGGGCATCCTTCACTCGGCATCACCTGGTCAGACCACACTGGCCCTCTGCCTGCTCGTTCTAGGCAACAAGCCCCCACTGCCGAGGCGTCCAACAAGCTGTTTCAGTTATGTGGGACAAAAACAAGGGACACATGGGAAAGACCTAGTTCCCAACCCCATCACCCAGTGCTCACCGCACCTCAGGGGCCGCTGGGCAGACACCCTAACTCTGGCCCATGTGCTGCTCTCGGGAAACTGGGTCCTTCACAGGGACAGTCTCACAGGGTAAGGCCTGGAGGCACATTAATAAATCACACGTTTGAGTTTAGAGTAAGCCACATCTGAATGAGTCATTTCTGTATGTAACTTCCTGCTCCCCCGTGTCAGCCAGGCGGATGGCTGAATGTTGTTGACACGTGGCACTCTGGTGACGCGCTGTTCCTTTACTGTCTAAGGAAGACGGGCCAGTCAGGTGCAGAGTGCTTTGTGCTTCTGGCCTTAGATGCTCTCATTCTAGAAGCCTGTGTAGTTGGAGGAAAAGGAGAAGCCCTGTAGCAAATTGTCAGCCAGTGTCACCTGTGTCATTCCCATGTTTGTTTACTGTTTCATTGCAAGGTAGGTTCTAAGACCACAAGAATGGAGAAGTCAGGCATCCGTAAAGCGAGGGTGTCTTGCCCTTGAAAGAGCTGTGGAGGTGTGTCCTGGGCCAGTCAGCTAGCTGAGGTCAGGCTGAGAGCACTCAGCCAGAGACCCGGGCTGGCACTTTGTGACATGCACACACTTACAGATCCACTCACCGACCACCTCTGCTGGTCAGCCTGTCTGTAGCAGGTGAGGAACTCCAGGTGAGCACCCCAAGGTGAGGACCCCTAGATGAGGACTCCCAGGTGAGGGCCTCAAGGTGAGGGCCCCCAGGTGAGGACTCCCAGGTGAGGACCCCCAAGTGAGGGCCCCAAGGTGAGGGCCTCCAGGTGAGCACCTCTAGATGAGGGCCCCCAGGTGAGGACTCCAAGATGAGGGCCCCCAGGTGAGGACCCCAAGGTGTGGGCCCCAAGGTGAGGACCCCCAGGTGTGGGCCCCCAGGCACCACCCAAGACAGATGTATATTTTAAAGTTAATAAGCTAATAATGGTTATTCTATAGCCTTGATGTTTTCATCTAAAGCTATATTCAGACTTCTTTCCATTCTTTGTAATTTCCACCTACTGTCGCAATATGGATATACCATAATATGAGTTTCTACTCTTTAAAAACATTATTTTCCCTGTTTGCAAAAGTCACCTATGTTCATTGTTGAAAATTTGGTAAATACAGGCAAGAATTATAAAGAGAATAAAATTCATCCTTGATGAGTATTATAGTGTGGGGCTGCGTGACAGGCCTGCCCAGTGCAGAGAGAATTCTTCATAAAAGCTCATCCCTACAGCTCACTCTACCTCTGAAATCAGAACAAACCGTGTGAGTGATAAACACCAAAACGTTTCATTATATTAAAAAATGTGTTAAAGGATTGAATATTCCTTTGTTTTAATCAGTAATGAATTACCTTCACATAACTTGAAATGCTGGCTTGGAGTTTTCAAAGAAATCCCACATGATACCTGGAGAACATCTAACTCAGGCATGATGGAAGCCACGCTGCCTCCTTCCTGGGCCTTGGTTGACCACTTCACGTTCCTCCCGCCTTCCAGCTCACCTTCCGTCACAGATCCTGCTCTCATGATACGCTCAAGGAAGACAAAGGAAGCAAGCTGGTTGTCAGTCACTCCATTGTGATATTCTTCAGTTTTCAGATTTGCCCCAGCAATATCATATTATTTTCAATAACATTGTTATTTTGTTTTGTTCCAGCACTTGGAAGTTTACCTTTAAGAAGCTTATCTTTAAGTGGCATTGTTAATCATTTTGGTCATCAAATACCTTTTCCTCAAAGTATCAAAATTATGCTTGATTGCCTTCATTTTAAATTCGCTGCATAAGTTATATAATAGTTAATTATCTCCTTCTATTTCTGGATTTCCCTGGAGGGGCTACTTTCTGTTATTTGCGTGGTGCAACCTTCATTGAATAGGAATTCTATCACCTTCTTAGCAAGTAATTCCTATCTTCCCAGCAAACTAAAAAGCTATAAATCCTATACCTATATGACCTTAGAAATTACCCTTGATTTGTGAAGGAAATTATATTGGCTGAAACTGTTTATTGTGAACATTGGCGGGGGGAGAGGCTTGTACATCAATGAGCTTTCAAGTGTAATGACCAGCTTTGAGAAAACACTGTACTTTCCACGTGCTGGGTGAACATACGGTGTGCTGGGGAGAGGGGCGAGCCACGTACGAAATGTTTGCACTATTTTGTAGCAGTGTCATTTGAAATAATAAAATCTTTAATTTTCTTCTGGACCACCAACCTTCCCACCCCAATCATCAGAAGTGGGAAAGAGAATTTAAAATTATTAAGAAAAAATAAGTAAATAAATTGTTATTCTGGCCATTGTTAGCCTTGATTCAGTGGGCACAAAGGCTTAAAGAAGTGGGACCTGTTGTGATTTTACAACGACCCTGCCTATCCCCCAAGGGGGTGTTTCCTTTCCTGGAATGTAGTTTGTTGGAAGACATGAGCTTTGGGATCTGGCAGTGGCAAGTTTGAATCCTGGATGCCTCGTTTACCAGTGTGGCCTCGCCCAAGTCAAGCCACCTTGAATCTCAGTTTCTTCATCTGCAAAATGGGGACAACATTACCGACATTATAAATTACTATGGAGTAACTGGCTCACAGTGTTACTCAATAGATAATTGTTCCCTCTTTTGCTTAAAGGAAAGAAGAGGAGGGGTTTGCTAGGATCCTGTATTAGTTAAGATAATGTAAGCTTCTGCACAAACAAACCCAAAAAGCCAGAGGTTTACCACGATGAAAGCTAAATTTTACCGGTATAGCAGTCCCATATGTGTTCACAGAGTGATTAAAGATTTAGGCTCATCCCATTTGGTGGCTCAAGCCAGAACACAACGAAAGTATTTTAAAGAATATTAAATTTTAGGCTCGGTGCCTGTGGCTCAATGGGCTAAGGCACCAGCCACGTACATCTGAGCTGGTGGGTTTGAATCCAGCCCGGGTCCACCAAACAACAATGACGGCTGCAACCTAAAAATTGCCGGGGGTTGTGGCGAGTGCCTGTAGTCCCAGCTACTTGGGAGGCAGAGGCAGGAGATTCGCTTGAGCCCAGGAATTGGAGGTTGCTGTGAGCTGTGATGCCACAGCACTCTATCCAGGGTGACAGCTTGAGGCTCTGTCTCAAAAAAAAAGAATATTAAATTTTGTTTTAATGTCAATAGAAGGTGTATAATCAGCAGGTGGCCCGGAGAGAAAAGAATGAAAGCAGAAGATGTTACTTACATGTTGTAAATATTCAGAGCTCCGAGAGCCTGATGTGCCCACTGTCCCAGCAGGGTGCACAGAGGCAGTGCTTTCCTTTCAGACTGTGATGACTAATTTTGTGAGTCACTTTGAATAGGTTAAGGGACGCCCAGGTAGCTGATAGGACATTATTTCTGGGTGGTCTGTGAAGGTGTTTCTGGAAGAGATTAGCATTTGAATCAGCAGACTGAGCAAAGAATATCTTTTCACAGTCATCTCTGCCACAACCCCTTTGCCCCTGCCAAGGGGGGGGTGGGCATTATCCAATTCATCAGTGTCCAGTTAGAACAAAAAGGCAGAGGAAGGGTACATGGCTCTTTTTCTGGAGTTGGGACATCTGTTTTCTCCTGCACTCAGCCTTCAGACACAGACTGGATTGTACCTCCAGCTTTCCTGATTCTCCGGCTTGCAGACCGCGTATCTTGTGACTTCCCTGGCCTCCACAATCACATGGGCCAATTCTCATAACAATCTCCTTGTACATCTAGATTTATCCTATTGGCGCTGTTTCTCTGGAACACCAGAGGCTGGTGTTTCCTGACAGTAGTGGGGTGGATACCTCCGACTCTGAGACTACTTTTTCTCTCCTTTTTTTCTATCCAACCACTTCTGAGCCACTCATATTTGTGTGGTGTTGTTACTGTTACCGTAGACCTGCAGTAATTTAACAGGTGGCATGAAGCACTGATTCAGGATAGAGTTCATCAGCATTGCTCTAAAACAAAAAACTAGTTCCACCGCCCATCCCTCCCTCACCACCACACACGGAGCTCACTTTGAGTAGCTGGGTCGTTAGGAGTCACACTTCATCACAGCTAGAGACTGAATGTTGGTGTCCGTCCTCCCCCTAAATTTATATGCTGAAATTCTAACGTTCAAAGAGCTGATATTAGGAGGTGGAACTTCTGGGAGTTGATTAGGTCTCTAGGATTAATGTCCTAATAAAAGAGAGCTCACTCACACGTTCTACCACGTGAGAACACAAGGAGAAAATGGCCATCTGGGAACCCTGAGAAGGGCCCTGGGTCTTCTGGCATCTTGATCTTGGATTTTTCAGCCTCTAGTATTGTGAAAATAAGTTCCTGTTATTTAAAACCCACCTGGTCTTTCGTTATAATAGCCTGAAGAGATTAAAACAATCACTAAAATAATTCTAAAAGATGTAGACATCAGCTGGTAAAACCTTTCCTGGTATTTGTGAAAGGCTGTCCGTGAACATTATAAATGCATCTTGAGCACATTTCATACTTGGTCAACTCACTTCACATTTCCAGGGCCACATTATCTCCCCAAGGACCATGTCAGGACGTGCCCTTCATTTTCAATAGCCCGTAGATCCAGAGCTCTCATCTCCTTCACAGGAACTTGTGTACCCCACCATGAAATAGAAGATTTATTTCCAAAGTGCTTAGGGACCTCACCATTGCCTACTCCCAGTCCGACTCTCAACTAACTGCAGGAGACATTCAGTAATTGTTCGTTGTCATCATTAATGATGATTAATGGCAACATTTTTAGGAAGGTATTCTATGTCCAAGAGAAAAACATGTTACTAATGGGAAAATTAAGCAGTTTTTTTGAAAAATGGTGAAATTAAGAAAGTAATTTTCTATAATGTGAATGTCATGGCATTGGACAATGATTTGGGATGACCCTACGGGGGTGGATGTCTTCTCGGGTTGAGAGAAATAAAAGACCCAGCTCTCAAACCCTTCAAACTCTGATTAAGCGGCTCTCAGTGCCTGAGATTCACTCTACTGACCTAACATTTAAAGTGTGGGTGTTCTGCTCACTGGGTAAAGATCAGCAGATCTAATTAACTCCTGGGGTCCAGCAGGGAGGCAGAGTTGTGGTCATAGGTAGAACCATCATGGAGACTAAAGGACTAGAGAGGAAGAACGTGCTGGGCTGTCAGGAAGCCATCCAGTTCACTTGGCAAATCCAGTTGGCAGGTCCCTTTCGTAAACACGGGCACTTTCTAGCAAAGAGAGGAGGGTGGGATTTCAATATTCCTTCCCTGACAACATTGTTTTCAGACAGTAGACTATAACAACGAAAGCAAATAGTTGATCAAGTGGTGCCGAGCGTACAGACATTTTTAGCAAATGGTTGCAGAAACCTCAGACAATCTTTCTGGTGAGTTCGGCAAAGCTGCTGTCTGTTTTCAGGCACCCTAGTCGGCATCTGGCATAAATCGGTGGCTCTGCAGTTGAGGCAAAGATCTTCTGAGGGCAGGATCAGCCTTGTATGGTAGGTAAGGTGACAGAGTCCTCTTAGAAGTTGGGCTTCTGACCAGTAGAAGTAAACAAGATTTTGTTTTGTTTTGTTTGTTTTTTGAAATAGAGTGCCACTCTGTTGCCTCAGGCTAGAGTGCAGTGGTATCATCACAGCTCACAGCAACCTCAAACTCCTGGGCTTAAGCAATCCTCCTGCCTCAGCCTCCTGAGTAACTGGGACTACAGGTAAGATGCTTCACCTGGCAAATTTTAATGTGTTTTGTAGAGACAGAATCTCACTCTTGCTCAGGTTGGTCTTGAACGCTTACTCTCAAAAATTCCTCCTGCCTTCGCCTCCCTGAATGCTGGGATTACAGGTGTGAGCCACCATGGCCAGCCAGAAACTGGAATGTAGGCTCAACTCCTGCTTTGAACACAAGGCTGCTGGGTCTGTCTCTTGTTTCAACCTTGTTTTTCACACATAATCAGCGGCTGGAAAGTCTTTTTCGTCTAGCACATATTTTCAGCTTTACCTATTTATCAATAAGAAATTATTTCTAAACTCCCGTCTTCTAATTACCAAATCCCCTGGACATGATTTCTGAAGCCCTATTGGAAGTACCTAAAGAAGCATCTAGAGTCATTATCGGTTGTGATTAGATTGTGAGCTTTATCGGGGCAGGTGTTTTAACCTGTTTTGTCCCCCAAAGTAGAGTCTTGACAATTTTATGTACTCAATACATATACTATTCAACATTTGAATGCATGAATGGGTGAATGTCGACTGAGGGTTAGGGGGCATTCATGCTGACTAAGCACCCTTCATGTTCAGATTAAAGCTTATCAGCGTACACATCATGTGCTTATTATAAAGATGTTTTAAAATAAATTAACACAATGACGATATGACAGGAGCACTGTTCAGGGATGTGAGAAATGTCACTGGAGGTGAGAGTAAAAGTTCTGTGAATTTTGACAGGCATTGGGATTTTTCTTTTTAATGTACTGAATGTCTGATACCATTCATCAGCTGCTGGATATGCATACATTTCAGAGATAATTTATGTAATAATTGTACACAGTTTCTGTAAGTACCCTTCAGATTCTGAGGGTACTTTTGTCCACCCCATTAATCACTGAAGCTCTCCATTATCTGTGCGTGGCCACCATGTGGAGGGTGATACTATGACTTACGTATCATTGTTGGTTGTTCAAAGGTTTGATTGTATCTGTTTTTAACACTAATGCAATTTATTCCTCATATCCTGTGCTTGGGCAAAAGAATCATTTGAACAAAAGACAGGTTTGTCACAAGCATTTGCTTGCTTGGCAGGTGTCTGTCAAAGAGCACATTTTTCTACCACAGGCCCTGTCTCTCTGCTGTCATTGAAAAGCTGGTACCACTGACTGCAGTGTTCCAGAGCCACTTATTCTACTATATTTTAATAGGACAGATGCTATCTGAGCAGGAACAAGGCCACACTGAAAATAAACAGCAGCTGACCGAAGTGTTACAGGGGAGAGAACCCCCAGGGAATAGCAAAATCCACTACTAATAAAAAGATGGGTTCTTCCCTGGGAGAACGGCTAGGCTTTGGGTTACAGTGAGCACCTGTCTGGAGCTCCTGTCTCAGACCTCACACCTCCCATGTGATTGAGCCAGGAGCCTTCTTATTAGTACATATGTTTAATACGTGCTGCCAATGATACTCTAGGTGGTAATAGGTAAGTTGCTTTTGTGCATTCACAGGAAAATAGTTTTGACCAACTACAGTCACACATTGCTTTGCCCTTCTCTCAATAACAGACATTGTGTACAACGGTGGTTTCGTAAGATTATAACGTGGTACTTTGGCTGTGCCTTTTCTATGTTTAGATGTAGTCGGAGGCATAGATACTTACTGCTGTGTTATAAAAGCCTAGAGTGTTTAGTACACTAACTCCCCGTGCAGCTGTGCAATACACTATCTCCCTGTGCAGGTGTGCAGTGCACTAACTCCCTGTCAGGTGTGCAGTACACTAACTCCCTGTGCAGGTGTTTAGTACACTAACTCCCTGTGCAGCTGAGCAGTACACTAACTCCCTGTGCAGGTGTGCAGTGCACTAACTCCCTGTGCAGGTGTGCAGTACACTAACTCCCTGTGCTGGTGTTTAGTACACTAACTCCCTGTGCAGCTGTGCAGTACACTAACTCCCTGTGCAGGTGTGCAGTGCACTAACTCCCTGTCAGGTGTGCAGTACACTAACTCCCTGTGCAGGTGTTTAGTACACTAACTCCCTGTGCAGCTGAGCAGTACACTATCTCCCTGTGCAGGTGTGCAGTGCACTAAC
>CAUYRH010173996.1:0-13155 GCA_963574655.1 Perodicticus potto
TTTTTTTTTTTTTTTGAGACAGAGCCTCAAGCTGTCACCCTGGATAGAGTGTCATGGCATCACAGCTCACAGCAACCTCCAATTCCTGGGCTCAAGCGAGTCTCTTGCCTCTGCCTCCCAAGTAGCTGGAACTACAGATGCCCGCCACAACACCTGGCCATTTTTTGGTTGCAGCAGTCATTGTTGTTTGGCAGGCCTGGGCTGGATTCGAACCCGCCAGCTCAGGTGTATGTGGCTGGCACCTGAGCCTGTTGAGCCACAGGCGTCGAGCCCCTTTTTTTTTTTTTGAGACAGAGTCTCACTATGTCACCCTCAGTAGAGTGCTGTGGTGTTGCAGCTCACAGCAACCTCAAACTCTTGGGCTTAAGTTATTCTCTTGTCTCAGCCTCCCAAGTAGCTGGGAATACAGGCACTCACCACAAAGCTGGGCTATTTTTTTTGTTGCAGTTGTCATTGTTGTTTCACTGGCCCAGGCTGGATTTGAACCCGCCAGACTTGGTGTATGTGGCTGGCGCTGTAACCTCTGTGCTACGGACACGGATCCACCTATTCATATTTGCTATTTCTACCGTTCTTTACAGTTTTTGCTGAGATTTGTCCATTTTGATTAAATTTATCTCAAGTTTATTGGCATGAAATTGTTGATAATATCCTGTTATGACCATTTCAATGTTTATAGGATCTGTAGTGATGCCTCATTTAAAACATGACTTTTAACCTAATCATATGTACACTCATATTAATGCGAACTAAAGAAATTAAAAAAAAGATCTGACTTCACTTATACCTTCTAAGTGGGTTTCATTATGGGCTTATTAATTTTAGTAGTTTCTCCACAAATTAACTTTTGCCTCTGTTGGTTTTTTTTTGCTGATGTTTGTTTCCTATTTAGTCAACTTCAATTCCTGTATATCTTTATATCTCCTTTGTTTTTCTCTTTTATCCTGTTGACATATATGCTTAGCTCTTGTTAATCTTTCTCTGTTTCTGATAATGCTATCAATTTTTCTTAAGGCATAGGCTAATATGAAGCTCATAACTATTTACATGTTAAAATATGTATACATTTTATTGTATTTTTTTGGTTCCATAGATTGTTTTAGAAGTGTATTTAAGAACTTTTTTTGGTAATTAATATCTAGTCTAATTGCATTAGAATCAGAACATTTATGCTGATCATTTCAAGCCTTAGAAATTTTTTGAAACTTCTTTATGGACCATCAATATTTGTAAATATGGTAGAAGCTCTATAGTTGACCACTTCCCTACACTGACCACCTCCTTAAGTTGTCTTAATTTTCATAGGCCAGACATACACCACATGTACTCAATGGAAGTTCCTTATGGTGACCACCTCTGTATGTTGACCAGTTTATTACAACTCCTTAGGTGGTCAATTTACAGAGGTTCTACCATATAACATATGTTCTTAAAAAGAATTTTTTTTTGGCAATTGTTGGGTCTGAGTTCTATAGATATACATAAAGTCAATTTTATAATTGCATTGCTCAAATCTTTTAAATTTTTGCTAGTGTGTGTTTATTCTGATGAAACTCAGTTGTTTGTTCTATAAGATTCCACTGTGATTGTATACTTGTTTCCTTTGTATTTTGTCAATTTTTGTGTTATGTATTTTGAGGCCATGTTATTAGGAACACAGTAATTTCTTGTCACTGTATCTTTGGGATGAGTTTAAAATTTTATCATTATAATAAGGCTTTTAGCCTTAAACACTATTTTTTCTGGTATTAATAGCATTAGCTTTTAAAAATGTAGTGCTTATATAGTATATTGTTTTCCTGCTCTTTCATTTTTAACCTTATGTATCTTTATATTGTAAATATCTCTTTTAAAGCAAGTTATAATTTTAAAATATACAGTTGACACTATAGAAAACATCATGGAGGATCCTTAAAAATTAAAAACAATAGCCAAGATGTGGAGTTAGCTTACATAGTCACTCGTAGATGAATGGTTCAAAAAACTTGAAAAAAAAAAAAAGAAAATTTGGTATGTGTACACAATGGAATACTATTCAGCCATAAAAAGAAGGAAATCCTGAGATTTGCAACAACATGCATAAACCTGGATGGAAATTGTTGAGTGACATAAACCAGGCACAGAGAGATGAATGTCACATGATCTCATTTGTACATGAGAAAGTTGAAACTTACAGAAGTACAGAATATAGAAGCATAGAACTTATAGAAGAGTAGAATGGTAGCTACTGGGGCTGGAGAGTGGGGGAAGTTTGGTGAAGTGTTGGTCAAAGAACACAAAATTTTGGTTAGACAGGAGGTGTAAGTTTAAGAGAGTTGTTGTATATCTTGGTGACTATAATTAATAACAATGTATACTTAAAAATTGCTATAAGAGTAGATTTTGGATTCTTAATGCAAAAAAATGATAAGTATGTGAGGTAACACATGTGTTCATTAACTTGATTTAACTATTCCACAGAATATCCTTATCTTCAAACATCATGTTGTCTACTATAAATATGCACAACTTTTTTTTCGCCAATTAGAAATGTATCTAAACTAGTGCAGTGGTGCACGCAATGGACGTCCCAGATACTGGGGAGGCTGAGATAGGAGGATTGCTTGAGCCCAACACTTTAAAAATGTAGAAATTTTTGCTTTTGACAAAAAATTAAGAAATATGTAGATACCTTCTTAGCTTGCAGACTGTACAAAACTGGCTGTAAGTTGAATTTGGTTCATGGGCCATAGACTGCTGAGCCTTGAATTAGACTAAGTCCTACTTTCTGAGTCCTGGCATGATTTTTTAATAAGTTTTACTTTCTAAATGCTTCTATGGACATAAGCTGTAATCTAGAAGCTTCATGAGAGTGGGGACCACATGTTTTGTTCTTCTCTTCCTCTCCTCCTGTTATCCTGTCCTTTGCCTGTTTTCCTGCTCTCTTCCTCCTCCTTTTTCCTCTTCTTTTTTCTACTACTACTATTATTTACCATGCCCCCTTTTCACCACTCCACGAGGGCTGGCTGGAAAGTATCCAGCCACATCTTTCTCTACTTTTCATAGTACATGGCTGAATACTTTCTGGACAACCCTCGTGTATCCAATGTGTAGCATAATGGTTGGTAATCAAAATACTCAATAAATACATATTGACTAGTAAAAGCTGTTCCTCAAAGCTTTGTTGACACAGCTTGGGCTTCTAGGGGCTTGGAAGAAAAGAGAAGATTGACCACCTTGGTGTTTCACCGAGCTGTGACTCTGTAATCAGTGATTCCAGGAAAGTGTGTGGGATGAGTGGTGGGAAAAAAACCCGTGTAAGGGTCAGAAAACCCAAGTCTTAGTCCTGGATTTGTTATAACTTTGTGACTTTGGACACATCATTTATATTTCTTGATTTTTCACTTATAAAATAAAAAGTTCAGAAATCCATGACTAAGGTTATCTATAGTTCAAGATTTAATGGTGGAAGGGAAAACATTCCAAAATAGCCATAGGGATGGATGAGAGAAAGAAATTGCATCTATATTGTAAGGTGACTTTGGAAATTGATTTGGAGTGTTTGTAAGAAGCTTTGTAAAGAAATGAATGTTAATGATTGAAACAGACAATATAGACACAGTTGTAATAGAAGAGGATTTGCCAGTTCATTGTCTTTGAAAGCAATTAAAAATCTTCCTTTCTATTGAAGACAAATATTTCTAATTTAAACTTTTTACAAAGGATAGAGCCTCACCATCTTTATGTTAAGAAAGTTAGTCAGGTGTGGTGGAAGCCCTATAGGTCCAAGTACAGCTACTTGGAAGGCTGAGGCAGGAGGATCGCTTGGGCCTGGGAAATGGAGGTTGCAGTGAGCTATGATAATGCCACTGCTCTCCAGTCTGGGCAACAAAGTAAGACCTTGTCTTAAAGAAAAGAAAAGAATCACACAACATGTGCTTCAACACATGGCAGACATGTGTAACTAGGAAAATTATCCTCTATAAATATTGTCCAGTAAATTAATCAAACTTCTTACTAATGTCAGGTGCTTAGCTAGATGCCTGAGAGATGGAGAACAGATGGTTCCTTCCCTCAAGGGGTTTTAATCTGGAGATGTTGAATGGAGAATCATTTAGGTCTAACCAGGAAAGCAGGAACACCTCTAAGTATTTAAAATGAAGGGAGGGGAGTACCTGTGGTTCAAAGGAGTAGGGCGCTGGCCCCAGATGCCGGAGGTGGCAGGTTCAAACCCAGCCCTGGCCAAAAACTGCAAAAAAAAAAAAAAAAAGAAAGAAAGAAAAGAAAAAAAAAGAAGGGATTTAACAAAAAAAAAAAAGTTACACAGATGATGGAATTGTTGAGAAGGCAACAGGGGCTGATGAGGTAACCCAGGAGATGGTGTAGGCGTGTTATTGGGATGATTTTTAGAGGCATGCCAGGATTTACATGGAAGATGGTGGAAATAGAATTAAAAGTCTCAGAGTAACTGGGTGGTGCCTGTGGCTCAAGGAGTAGGGCGCTGGCCCCATATACCAGAGGTGGCG
The DNA here is from genome assembly GCA_963574655.1 of Perodicticus potto. Taxonomy (NCBI): domain Eukaryota; kingdom Metazoa; phylum Chordata; class Mammalia; order Primates; family Lorisidae; genus Perodicticus; species Perodicticus potto. Next base: position 4,506 of record CAUYRH010173996.1, read on the forward strand.
GGTTCAAACTCGGCCCTGGCCAAAAACTGCAAAAATAAAACAAAACAAAACAAAACAAAACAAAAGTCTCAGAGTAGGACCAGAAAATCAACTAGATGATTCTGGGCTATGAGGAGGATTGAAGGATACACCGCTTAGCAAGGAAATAAGAAACATGCTGGTGAGAGGAGCACCAGCATCCTCAGAAGTCCAGTGGTGGCTTAGGGGCAGGTCAGGGGTAAATGTAGGAAACACCACAACCAATGGGACTGGGCTTATCACCAGCAATGGGGAAGACAGCACGCTGGGTGACAGAGGCCAGGCGGTGACAATTAACCACCAGGTAGACATTTATAGTAATGAGGGGAAGATATGGAGGAGCAGCCAGGAAGGCCCTTCCTGCAGAGAGTTTTGAAGACAGTTATGGAAAACAGCACCTCCAGGGGGCAAAATAGCTGAGTGGTCAATAAGAATACTGCTCAGCTGGGTGCAGCAGCTCACATTCTGTAGCCCAGCACCTTGGGAGGCTGAGGCAGGAGGATCACTTGAGGCCAGGAGTTTGAGACCAGTCTGAGCAATGTAGTAAGACCCCTGTATCTATGAAAAATAAAAAGGAAAAAAAGGAAAAAAAAATAAAAAGAAGATAGTTGGGTGTGGTGGCATGCCCTACAGTTCCAGCTACTTGGAAGGCTGAGGCAGGAGGATCACTTGAGCCTGGAATATTGAGGTTGCAGTGGGAGCTACGATAATGCCACTGCTCTCTACCCTGGGCAACAAAGTATGACCTTGTCCAAAAATAAAAAAATCACACAACACATGCTTCAAAATAAAGAATACTACTCAATCTGTATAATCAAAAGAAATCAAGGATGAATGATCAGAATGCAGGCAGCCAGCACCACCAAGAATAAGGCACAGTCCCCAGCCCATGCTACATGTGAGCCAGTTTTCAAACTTGAAACCCAGTGCGAGGCTAGTTATGCAACATCATGGCAAATGCAGCCAATAACGATTCCTCCAGGCCCTCCCCAAAGAGACTTCAGGGCCATTTGCCTGAGTACATGTACACTGGGGAAAGAGGAGTGCCCAAATATTTCAAGAACTAATCAACATTGATACCCAGAGGCCCAAAGTATCATTATGACCCCCTATTAGTGGAGGGGAACCAGGTAACAAATGAAATCCAGGCCACAGTTCATTTCACAGTGCCCCCGTAAGGTCCAGGGACTCACCTGGTCATCACATCCCGAGTTCTCAAATATGTAATTGGGGAAGACATTCTTTTTTTTTTTTTTTGAGACAGAGCCTCAAGCTGTCACCCTGGATGGAGTACTGTGGCGTCACGGCTCACAGCAATCTCCAATTCGTGGGCTCAAGCGAGTCTCTTGCCTCTGCCTCCCAAGTAGCTGGGACTACAGGCGCCCGCCACAACGCCCGGCCATTTTTTGGTTGCAGCCATCATTTTTATTTGGCAGGTCCTGGCTGGATTCGAACCCGCCAGCTCAGGTGTACGTGGCTGGTGCCTTAGCCCGTTGAGCCACAGGCGCTGAGCCGGGGAAGACATTCTTAACAGTCGATTTAACCCATGCATTTGGCCCTTGACCTATAGGATAGAAGTTATGGTGGGGAAAGACAAGAGGAAGGTTCTGAAACTGCCTCCCACTTCCCAACCCTGGTAAACATAGTCAATTAAAGATGATACCTTACTCCAAGGACGATGGAAGAAATTCGTGCCACCCCCAAACCCAAAGCATACAGGGATGGTGATTCATTCCTGCTATATCTTCATTCCTTCTGGAGGAATACAAATTTGGCCCCAGCAAAATCTGGCCCCTTTAAGAGTCAGATAGATTCTGGGTGATGACAGAGGACGACTGTAACTTTGACCTTGCAATGGTTCCCACTGTAACCACCACACCAGATGCGGGAGCTTTGCTAGAGCAGGTTAACAAGCAGATGACCTGCTTCCTAGGAAACCCCACCTGTGACATAAGACGCTTCCTTCACTACTAGTCAAACACTGAACGCTCACAGAAGAGCAGGCCTACGAGGACAGGCAGGAAAGTAACCTCAAAGAACAAATGGAAATCAGTTAGTGGTGTTCTAGAAATGTCATTCCAGAAATGCCATTGCTTTCTTTGCCCACACATACTGTCACCCATAACGATAGCTGAATGCTGGCAGTGGCACGTTTTATACCCCATGACCCAGTTCCTCTTACCAAGTCAATTGCACTCAAGGTAAGTACTTGATCCAGAGATAATTAATTCATTCTATGGTTGGCCAGTAGTAAGTGATTTGGGCGGTCTGGTGCAGAAGTGTTATGAGCCAGGTTAATTAGATTCCCCACTCAGGGATTTGGAATGGGGAGATAAAAGTTGAGCTGGTTAAGCTATTGTGGGTAGGGGATGGAAAGGGTGGTGGAGATGGTTTGGGAGTAGCTATTACAAGCTCTGTGCAGGAGGACAAAACTTGGTAAGAGAGTGGCGTGTGCATTGGAAGCAGCTTAGAGGAGGAAAGAGAGGGGGCTGGGAGGAGAGAAGCCTGATTCTTCCTGGCTTCCCAGTTCTGGTTCCTGTGGAGCTTACCTGTGCTTTGGTTCTTAGGTACCTCTGAGGACATTTCTCAGTTGAGTTAGATTGACTGTATCTCTTTTTCTTGCAAACAAAAGAGTTTGTCTAGAATTGAGATTAGAGAGTCATCACTTTCTCTTTGATTTATCAGTGTTGCTTTCTTTCTCTTATAATTAGATCATTTCTAGGTAATGTTCTTCTCCCTCTACTTAAGGAGAGAGAAAAGCTTTTTTATTTTATTTTATTTTTTGAGACAGTCTCAAGCTGTCACCCTGGGTAGAGTGCCGTGGAATCACAGCTCATAGCAACCTCCAACTCCTGGGCTTCAGCGATTCTCTAGCCTCAGCCTCCCAAGTAGCTGGGGCTACAGATGCCCACCACGACACCTGGCTATTTTTTGGTTGTAGTTGTCATTGTTGTTTGGTAGGCCCAGGCTGGATTTGAACGCGCTAGCTCTGGTATAAGTGGCTGGTGCCCTAGCCGTTGAGCTATAGGCGCCGAGGCGAGAAAAGCTTTACGAGGTCAGTGTACTGTATATTAAGGAAAAGGTAGTGGTAACATACATAGTAATAATAATAATAATATAATAATAATAATAATAATAGCTTGTATTAACTCAGTTTTCAGTATATGCCTGCACTGGGCTAGATGTTTTACATATGCTACGTTTAGTAATAAATTCTCCTTTTGTGAGTTATTACCGTATTTTGCTGTGTAGCAGGTGCTCCCATTTATAATGCACACCCATGTTTCTGGTGCAAACTTTCAGGAAAATGTCTCTTGAGAAAGTGACCATCTCTCTGCTAGGAGATACACATCTGGGGAGAGCTAACCCTCCTCTGGTGAGGGTGCAGATTGCACTGCCCTCCCTCATCTGCCTACTCTGTGAAGGCTGCCCCTTCTCTCTCTCCCAGGAGCCCTTTCCTCTCTGTCACGTTGGGACCCTGCTAAATTGGCCATGCATATGTCTCTGGTGGGGCAGGAACTTTGGAGGCTGGTTGGCCAGCGGGCAGCCAGGCAGGTCCCTGAGGCCTGTGTGGGGCTCCAGTCCCCTCCAGGTGGACAGGCCACAGCCCTGCCACTGCTCCTTCCTCTGATCACAATGCTTGGCAGAGGCTGCTCCAGGACGCTCTTACCATCCTCATCCTCCCAGACTAGAACTCCAGGTGCCTGGCAGCCCTCAGAGGCCTGCTGGGTTCCACTGTTCCCAAGCCATACTAACCACATAATGAACATCCCTATCTTTTTCTCAAATATTGGGGCAAAACCGTGCATTATACATGACAAAATATGGTAGAATTATCATTGTTGTTAATAATTCCCTTACCCCACTTACCCTAAGGGTGCAACGAGAAGAAATGAACTCGCAAAGCAGCTGGAGGGAGAAAAAGGAAGAATTCATTCCTGGGATCATACTTTTTCCCTTAAAATTTTTGTCTTCTTAATAAAAGTGATACATGTTTATTAGAGAATTGGATTTTGAATTTAGAAAATACAGAAAAGCACAAAGAAAAAATATTTAAAAATCATCCTTATTCTCACCACCATAGATTGCTGTTGCTACTTTTTTTTTTTTTTGAGACAGAGCCTCAAGCTGTGGCCCTGGGTAGAGTGCTGAGGCATCACAGCTCACAGCAACCTCCAACTCCTGGGCTCAAGTGATTCTCCTGCCTCAGCCTCCCAAATAGCTGGGATTACAGGTGCCCACCACAACGCCCGGCCATTTTTTGGTTGCAGCTGTCATTGTTGTTTGGCGGGCCCGGGCTGGATTCGAACCCACCACCTCAGGTGTATGTGGCTGGCGCCTTAGCTGCTTGAGCCACAGGGGCCGAGCCACCATTGCTACTATTATACTTGGATGAATATCCCTCTGGTGGCTCTGTCTTTCTCTCTCTCTCTTCTGTAATTATCTCCCATACACAGTCTGACAGGTATGAACCCTTCCCATGCCACTAAATCTGCTTTTATGACTTAATTTTTAAAGAGCTGTACAATATGTTAAGTGTCAGAAGAGTCATAAGCAACAGAATAAAGGACCCTGGGGATCGTCAACTCCTGCATCTCCTGAGGGTTCTACGTACATTTCTGCCTAGAGCAGGGGCAAGGGCTGCATGACCTCTGAAGGGAGCTGTTTCCAAAATCCTTCTGAAAATAAGACATTCTTGCATTTCTTCTGTATCCTCCTCTCTTCTGCTTCTTTCATCTTTTGCTGCCTTTGACATTTTTTGCTCTGGAACACCTCCTGATAATGGGTACCTCCTGATAATCGGTACCTTTGGGGTGGGTTTACTTAGGGTCTGCGTTCTGGGGCCCTCCTGGCCCCGGTCCTCAACACCGTTAATTTCCCTACACAACACCAGCGGCTACCAGCAGATGGCGCTGTGAGCAAGTGCGTCCGCCTAAGTGTGATTTACACAAGCCCTTGAAGGCTTTAAATATTTATCCACAAAATTCAATAAAGCTGTTCATCAAATCTAATGCTTGGAATTTGGGCAGCCCATGAAAATATTATAGTATTTTGCCCGAGGTTCCAGAATCCTCTTCCGTATGGGGTGCTTGTGCATTCAGATTTCTGATACTTGTTTATCATTAGCAGGAAGGAATTCATGTGATATATTGGGAGCTTTTGCATAAGACCAGGCCTGAGATATCTTCCTAAAATTTTAACTAGATATTGCAGGGATTGAAAGTTCCTCACCTGCCTTAGAGGTCCTTGAGGTTAGCCACTGGGTTTGAACCTTCTCTGTATCCTTAGCCCCCACCAAGTATCTGGCAGAAAAGAAGTGTTCCATGAACAAATTAATTCAGGCAGGGAGCAGATGGAGAAGGTTATTATTTTATTTTATTTAATTAATTAATTTTTTTGAGACAGAGTCTCACTATCTCACCTTGAGTAGAGTGCCATGGCATCACAGCTCACAGCAACGTCAAACTCTTAGGCTTAAGAGATTCTCTTGCATCGGTCCCCCCAGTAGCTAGAACTACAGGTGCCCACCACAACACCCGGCTATTTTCTTCTTGGTTGCAGTTGTCATTGTTTAGCAGGCTCAGGCTGGGCTTGAACCCACTACCTTCATTGTATGTGGCCGGCGCCCTTCTTCCCTGAGCTATGGGTGCCAAGCCAGGTTATTATTTTATTTTGAAGGGCTGTGTGTGTGGGGTGGTGGTGGTGGTGGGTATTTTCTTACTAAGAGGAGTTTGGAAATGCTTCCGGTTGTTACAATGCTTGGGTGGGTGGATGGGAGAGAGGGGCTCTCCACTGGCATTTTAGGGGGCAGGACTGAAGGATCCGAACATGGAGGAAAGAATCAGCACGAGTAATTGTCCTGTCCAAGATGCCTTTTGCTACCTTTTTAGAGGACCTCTGTACGGCCTCTTCCTGGCTGGTGATGTTACACGGGCCACCATAACTTCTTTGAACCTTCATTTTCCTCATCTGTAAAATGGAGATATAAACACTCACCTGATGAAGCCATAGAATTGTTGTGGCTTTCAAAGAAGCAACATATTTTGAAGCACTTTTACAAATTGTAAAGCAGTATATAACGTAGCAGACTTCTCTGGTTCATGGGGATCCATAGCCTGACCATGGTGTTTTTACCATTGGTCGCCTGAGTCCCACAGGTAGGACTCAACCTGTTCCTGCCTGTTCCTCAAGCCAGTTCCTACCCAAACCTGAACTTCCTGGTCACTAGCTCCACTCGACTCTCAGGCGCTCAAGCTCCAAATCAAAGCCATCTTTGATTCCTCCTTTTCTTTCACTCCTCAAAGTCTAATCCCTCGGCACTTGTATTCATTTTACACTCACAACTGAGCTCATTCTATCTCTTCTCTCCATCTCCCCTGCTTCCACCCCAGACTGGCTGTGGCTTTCAACCTTTGAGTGAACTGCTGAGGCTAGTAGGTCTTAGAGCTTCCACTCTGTCCCCTCCATGACACTCTTCTTCACAGCAGCCGAAGGGACCTTTTAAAGGTGAACGTGGGATTGTGTCCCTTTTCTGCTAAAAGTCTTCCACCAACTTCCCACTTCCCTTGCTTAAGCCTTGCACATTCTGGTCTCCCCTAACACCTTCTCAGATCTTGTTGTGAAACACTGCCACCTTGCTCGCCACCTTGCTGCCCACAGTGCGAACTCCCAAGCTCTTTCTAGCCACGGGGACTTTGCACTTGCTGTCCCCTCTGCCCAGACTTCTCTATTCTCCAGGCCTTACATGTCCCCAAATCTCCGTGCAGATGTCACCCCTCTGCTGGCTTCATCATGTAGCTTCTACCCTACTATCTTATTTAATTTTCTTTTACAGTGTTATCACTCTCCAAAATTATTCCATTTGTTTTTATCTGTTTACTAGTTTACTCTATTAGAATGTTACTGCCATGAAAACAGATGCTTTGAGTTGCCACTGCTGTGTTCCTAAGATCTAGAACGCTGTCTAGCACACAAATAGAGTTCAGTAAATGTTTGCTAATGAACAGACGAGTGGTTCTGGCTTCTGGTGTCTCACGAGGTTGCAGTGAAGCTCTTGGCCAGGGTTTGGGCTTGACTAGGGCCAAATGTGTTTCCAAGATGTCTCGCCTACATGGCCATCGGCCTGGCCCCTTCCTCCATGGGCCCTTCAGAGTCCCTTAGGACACTGAAGTTAATACCGCCCAGAAGAGGCAATTTAAGAGAGAGCAAGGGGAAAGCTGTGATGTTGCTTATGACCTCATCACATTTGCCGTATTTTATTTGTTAGAAGAGTCACTACGTCCAGCCCCCACTCAAGGGAAGGAAAATTAGATACCACCTCTTGGGCAGAGGAATGTTGCAGAACTGGTGGGCGTATTTGAAAACCGTCACACTCAGGTCATCAGACTCTCAGCACTAGTGCTCTTTGCTGTAATACTTTCCCCCAGGCTTCCAATCTTTTAAAGTGCATCGCTGGTGACAAGGTGGCAAGAGATGAAAATATGGATGATAAAACACAACCAGCCCCATCTTTTGAGGCCAAAGAGACTCTGCCTAGTGATGTGGGATCAGTGACTCCTTCTTTCTCTCTGAGGGAAAGCCTGGGAAACACACACACAGGCTTGATTTCTTTTTGCTTTTCATACTGACTTTGCTTCCCTCAACATTGATATTTGGTGGTGGGTGGCACAGATACAGCTTGGCCCTCAAGCTATAATCAATGAGTCCCCGGTGGTGACAACACAGAAGATCCAAAGCCAAGGGAAACTTGTCTCAGAGAATCCCCGTTAATTGAAGTAATTAAATCAGCAGGAAGCCATCTGAGCAATTATCACACTACAAGGAAAAACTCATTTTAAGGCCTTAGAATAAACATTCTAATAAATAGCTATTAGTTTATATTTGTAAATACCATCAGCCTATCAGGAAATTTGCTAATAGATTTTTAATTAAGGGGAACTGCATGTTTATAGTAGAGCTTGCACTGCCTTCTGTTCAATATTCTTCCTGGGGCTTGGAATGGGAGCCTCCGTCTCACTTTGAGAATTTGGCTTGATCTCTCTTGGCCAAAGTGGTTGACAGGTTTTTTTTTGGGATCTTGGACTAGGTTATCCCACTGGGAACTGATTCAGTTGTCTGTATGCCCCCCAAGGTAGAGGAACATGAAGACTTGTTTCCATGACAGAAGTCCTTATAGAAACCTATTTGACAAGTCTATGTAAAATTATCCCCCTTGAAAATTGATAGCAGTTTTTCAAGTATGTACCAATAGTTTACTTTTTATTTTTTTCTCTTTTCCTTCTTCCATCCCTTTCCCCCCCCTTTTTGTTCAAGGCAGAGGCCACATGTTTCAGTTACAGCTTACTTTTTGAAGGGATCCATCGTCTCATTAATTCTCACCAAAACCTTGTGAGGCGCACAGCACAGTTCAATGACCTCGATTTCCTGGGCAAAGTACTCAAGGCACATCTGATTCAGTGTCACCCAGCAAATCAGGGACAGAGTTAGGACTAGACCCCAGGTCTTCCAGCTATTCTTGGTCTCATTTTAGCTTGGTATTTCCTGATCTTTTTTTTTTTTTTGAGACAGAGTCTCACAATGTTGGCCTTGGTAGAGTGCAGTGACATCACAGCTCACAGCAACCTCAAACTCT
>CAUYRH010173997.1:0-11167 GCA_963574655.1 Perodicticus potto
GGGAAAGACCGGGAGAGAAAAGCTCTCTCCGTTTCTCTCCCGCTTGAGTTCTCTCTCTCTACCAGGAGCTTTAGTGTTTTCTGTATTCTTTTCTGTAAATAAATTCTGTCTTACCACTGGGAAAAAAAAAAAAGAAAGAAAGAAAATGCCACGAAGGCTAGGTTAAACAGTTTGATGAAAACATTTCAGATTGTATATGAAACCAGCATATTGTACCCCTTGATTGCACTAATGTACACAGCTGTGATTTAATAAAAAAAAAAAACATATATATATATATATATCCATGCCTGAATTAACAACATAAAGGAGTGTGCAAGATTGTAATAAATGACAAAAACTGTGAAGATGTAAGAATTCAGAATAGGAAGATATTCCTAAGGTGGGGATGTAAGAGCAGGAAGAATTTAACCTGAGCTTTGAAGGATGCGGAATATTTAACTGGTGAAGATAATTCGTTTTAGACCAATGATAGCATGAGCAAAGATCTGGATTTGAGAGTAAATATATGAGGTGTACTCCAAAGCATGAAAACCAGCCTAGTTGGGAGAAAGCTTTTATATTTTGAAAGTGTATGAGTGATGTGACAAAAGAAGTATTTGAGAGAATTAACTTGGCTCTATAGCTCAAAAATCTTAGAGTTAATTGTAGTGGTATCTTTTTCCCCAGCATTTTTTATATATTGACATATGCCCATCAGGGCTGGATTTTGTGTAGAGGACTAGTCTATTTCACAAATAAGCCAAAGGCAGGTAAAAAGAAAAAGATGGGATGAATCTGAAACACAGAGTATTCCTCTTACAACAAAATGAGTAAGGAATAGTAAAAACAAGAACTATACCAACGGCAATCCCCCCACCCCCAAAAAAGCCATAAACATGGAAAATTAGTGACTAAGAGAAGAGCTTGTACTTTCTTGTGTGGTTTGGAGTGGCTCCTACTCCCACCTACATCCTTCAGATGTAGGGAATCAGTGCTAGGGAAAAACGGTCAGCAGGCAAATCACAAGTCTTCTTACTCATACTCATTAGGTTGCCCTGGCAAAGGTAGAAGAAGAACCCTTGAAAATAAATGTTCTTACCTATCATAACAGAATTTGAGGTCTCTGCAGAGCTGGGAAAACCAGATGGCTCCCATTTTCAGGGTATGCTGTTGAATTGAAGGGCCTATCGAAAGCCCAAGAGAAATTCCTTTTAAGAGTAGATCATATCCTAACTAGGTGAGACCTAGCACAGGATTCGAGGAAGGAGAAAAAAAAAAAAGAGGCAGACTCTGTTTTTTCCAGCATGGAGAAGGCAAGGTCGTGCAGCTTTCTTCCATCATCCCATGTTCAAGTTCAGTTAGGTCCTATTTCTTCTATCAACTCAAGTTCAACTCCAAGGAGATCAAAGTGGTATGCCTCAGGTGCACCAGGGAGGAAACTGGTGCCACATCTGCCTTCCAAATTGTTCCCCCAGGACTCTCTCTAAGAAAAGTTGATGATGACATCACCAAGGCAATTGATGACTGGAAGGGTCTAAGGACCATTCAGGACAGGCAGGCCCAGATTCAGGTAGTACCTTCTGCCCCTGCCCTGATCAGCAAAGCCCTTCAAGGGGCCATCCAGAAACAGAAAGAAACAGAAAAACATTAAGCACAGTAGAGGCTGGGAACGGTGGCTTAATCCTATAATCTCGGCTCTTTGTAAGGCTAAGGAGAGACGATTACTTGAGGCTAGGAGTTTGAAACCAGCCCTAGGCAACAAAGTGGTACCCTGTCTTACAAAAAATAAAGAAAATTGCAGGGCATGGTAGTGCACGCCTGTGGTCTCAGCTACTTAGGGGTCTGAGGCAGACAGATCTCTTGAGCCCAAGAATTTGAGGTTATAGTGAGCTATGATCACAACAGTGCCCTCCAGCCTGAGAAACGGTATGAGGGTATGTCTCCAGGGGAAAAAAATAGCACAGTGGAAATCCTGGGGCGTACCCAATCTGTGAACTGCAATGTCAGTCCCTCATCCACTATGTCTATTGATGTCATCTTAGGTGACATCAATATTAGTACAGTGGAATGCTCTGCTACTTAAGAACTACAAAGAAAAATACTTCAATAAAGGGTCATTTGACAAAACAGAAAAGCAGATCCAGACCCTCATAAAGGCTATCCGATACCCAGTGGTAGTCCATCGGGGCCCTTGCTCCCCTCCCCTCCAGGCTACAGAAAATAAAGAAAATTTTTAGTCTTTGAACTGGAGCTTATAAGGAAAGATAAACAGATCTCTGGAAAAAGGGGGTTTCAAGGAGAATTTATCTGTATTTGTTATTTTTAACAGAAAGGAAAGGGAAAGGAAGGAGAAAGACCATAGAAGGCATTGTAGATTAGTTTGCATTCTCCAATATTTAATATAAAGGGAATCTTATAATATGGGTTATCTTTTTATCTGGCTTTTTTTGCTCACCATAATTATTTTGAGATTTATCCATGTTGTTGCATGTGTCAATCGCTTGTTCATTTTTATTGCTAATAAAAGATTCATAATCAGAATATATTAAATGCTCTCAAAAAGTTAAAAAATAAGAAAACAACACAATCAAAATGAACAGAAGATTTTAGCAAAGAAAATACACACAATACAGATTATAAATAAGCACATGAAAAGATGCTCAAGATCATGAGTCATAAGGAAAGTGCAAATTAAAGTCACAATGATATGCCACTACTTAACCTATAAGAATATCTAAAATTCAAAATACTAAGCACACCAAGCGTTGGCAAGGATGTGGCAGAACTGGAACTTTCCTATATACTAGTGGGAATATAAAATGTTATAACCATTTTGGAATTCAACTTGGCAGATGCTTAAAAAGTTAAACATATACCTATGGTTGATAACATGCAACATAGGTGAGTTTCAAAATAATTATGAAAATTATTCTTTCAGTAATAATAAATTAATGATAATAAATGTTATTCTTTCACTGAGTGAAAGAAGCTAGAAATTGAGAATATTTTCTATAACTTCTTATACTGTACTAGGAAATGCAAACTAATCGATAGATACAGGAGGCAGACGAGTGGTTGCTGGTAGGTGGAGAGGAAGGTAAGGGGAGCAGCAGGAAGGCAGAATGACAAGGGACACAAAGAAACTTTTGAAGATATATATGTTGATTATGTTGATTGGGTGATAGTTTCCACCTATATCAAAGATTATCAAATTGTACACTTTGCGTATGTATGGTTTACTGTGTGTCAGTTGCACTTTAATAAAACTGTGAATAAAATATGGTTATATTCATACATTGGAAAATAATGTAGTACTTAACAAAAATGAGAGATCTATGTTTACTGATATTAAGAGATGGCTATGGTATGTCATTTAGTGAAGAGAAGAAGCTACAGAAAGATACCTCCAGGGTGATGTCATTTTTGTTAAGGAATTCTTATACTTGTGTTATGTGTATATACACATCTTCATATTTATATATGTTGTACATAAAGAAAAGTCTGGATAGGCCCACATCATCCTGATAGTGTTAATGACTTGAGAAGGGGCATGAGAGGAAGGATAGCGATGAAAAGTTGAAACATTGCATTTTATATGCATTAGTATTATTTGAATTTTAATTAAAAGAAGAATGTTGCCCCTTATAACCTATTCCCACCTTTACTAATGATAAATTTTGTATTTTTTAATACCAATTACAATTTTTCACACCAATCACAACTTTGAGTTCTACCAAATTTTCCTCATCTTGCATCCCCAGTTCACAGCCCTAGTGCCTGACCGGTGTAGGTTCCCAGTAAATTTTTAATAAGGGAAATGGGTATCGATTTCTCCCATTAGCTGTGACCTCCATTCCACTGTGCAGAAGTGGGAAGGCAATGTGTTTGTGTTTGTGTCTTCTGTTAGTCACTCATTTCTAAGAAACTAATTTACTAATAACAATAATCAACTGAAATATTAAGTATAGCCAAAAAAAGAAGTGAGCTTCTAGGAATCAGAAATATGAATTAGCATTGATACTAGAAAAGAGGGTTTAATTGAAATTAGTTCAATTATTTGCAGATATGCCTATAACAGCTATAATTCATCTGTTTTGAAACTCATATTTTTCCACCAATTAAAATCTCTTGAGGCGGCTCCTGTGGCTCAGAGGAGTAGGGTGCGGGACCCATATGCCGGAGGTGGTGGGTTCAAACCCAGCCCCGGCCAGAAACTGCAAAAAAAGAAAAAAAAAAATCTCTTGAATTATGACAGTTCTTACAATTGATGGCATCTTAACATTGTAGTTGGAAGTGTTTTTTCTTTCTTGCTGGTACAGAAAATAATACATCTTGGATTTGATGAAATAAGATAATTATTTTTTCAGAGTAATTAATCTTAATTCATATATATATATATATTTTTTTTTTTTTTTTTTTTTTTTGAGACAGAGTATCAAACTGTCATTCTGGGGTATAGTGCCATGGCGTCACAGCTCACAGCAACCTCAAACTCTTGGGCTTAAGCAATTCTCTTGCCTCAGGCTCCCAAGTATCTGGGCCCCACTATTTTTTTTTTGTTGTTGCAGTTATCACTACTGTTTTAACTGACCCAGGCCAGGTTCCAACCTGCCAACCTAGGTGTATGTGGCTGGCGCCCTTACCCACTGAGCTAGGGGCACTGCCTTAATTCATAGATTATTTTGAGGACTGTTATTTTATTAATAAAAATAAATTAATAAGGGTGGCACCTGTGGCCAGGGGGTAGGGCGCAGGCCCCATATACCAGAGGTGGCGGGGTCAAACCGGACCCGGCCAAAAACTGCAAAAAAATAATAATAATAATAATAACAAAAAGTGAGAGACAGGGCGGCACCTGTGGCTTTGAGTAGGGCGCCGGCCCCATATACCAAGGGTGGCCGGTTCCAGCCCAAACCCAGCAAACTGCAACAAAAACATAGCCAGGCATTGTGGTGGGTGACTGTAGTCCCAGCTTGCAAGGAGGCTGAGGCAAGAGAATCACCTAAGCCCAGGAGCTGGAGGTTGCTGTGAGCTGTTACATCACAGCACTCTACTGAGGGCGACAAAGTGAGACTGTCTCAAAAAAAAAAAAAGTGAGAGACAGAAGTTTTATTTATTTATTTATTTTTATTTTTTTTTTGAGACAGAGCCTCAAGCTGTCACCCTGGATAGAGTGCTGTGGCATCACAGCTCATAGCAACCTCCAGTTCCTGTGCTCAAGCAAGTCTTCTGCCTCCGCCTCCCAAGTAGCTGGGACTACAGGCGCCCACCACAACGCCCGGCCAGTTTTTGTTTGCAGCCGTCATTGTTGTTTGGCGGGCCCGGGCTGGATTCGAACCCGCCAGCTCAGGTGTACATGGCTGGCGCCTTAGCCCTTTGAGCCACAGGCACCGAGCCAGAAACAGAAGTTTTAAATGATTTTCTACTTCAATACATTGAGTTAAACTTACAGAGTATCTGTTAAATTTTTAGAAAAGCATTATTTGCTATATGGATAAATGGTCAGTAGACATAGCTAGAAGGTTGATACAAAAGAAAGTACATGTAAGCATATGAGAAAATATTCAACAGTAAAATAAATACAAATTAAAACAACAGGTCACTTTTGAGCATCCGACAGGGTAGGCACACCCAGACCCATTGCTGCAAATTGGTTGTGGTGGCGGGATTCGGTGGTAACTCCTGGACACCTGGTCCCCGCGAGGAGTTTTTGCTCAAAACAGCTCCTGGCTCAGGCCAAGATGAGGAGCTGTTCAGAGTAGCTGCTGTCTCTGGGACACCTATGCATCCTGGGCAGCCCAGTTGGTCTGGACAGGGCCCTGCCAGTTGGCCTCTGCTGGCAGGAACCATGGCAGAGTTCCCACACTGTCGGTGGCTGAGTGGCTGTGGGCTCTGCACCCTACCCACTGAGCCACAGGCGCCGCCTTGTAAAGTTTTAATAATCATTGTTACATGTCTTAAACATACAGTATGGATTTTGCATAAATATAGTTTTAAATAATTATCTTTAGTTGAAGTAGCTTTATAATATTAAGGAAATTTTATGACAATTTTATTGTAATCCTTCTATTCTAACAATTGCTTTCATTTCTATTTAGAATCTTTACCCAAGGTACATGCCATTTTAAACAGTTGTAATTATAATACATATACAATTTGGGGATCTGCTTTTTTAACCTTATGCTATTTTATAGACACTGTTCCATATTGTTACATAATAGTCATATTTATCATCTTGAATGTCCATGAATATTCCTTTGAATTACCATAATTTTTTATTCCCCTATCACTGAAGTTACTTCCAATTTTCTGCTCTTATATTTAGTGACCATCTTTGTACAGATATTTCTCTGTACAAAACTTAAAAACAGAACTCCTTTGTTCTTTTGAATTGCTTCATTGCAGTAAGTCCCAAAAGTATAATTTAAAGGCCAAACCTATAAACCAATTTTTCCATTGGTTTTTGTGTTGTTAAATACCTATTCTCAGTTTGTTTATTAGTTATTTGTCTCTATATTTAAATTCTATCCTAATTGTATTTATGACTTATAAAAAGGTTAATGATTCTTATTACTGGCTTTTGGGCTTGGGTATCCATGAATCAGACTCTTCTAAAATAAAGAACCGCCATAAAGCAGCAGGGCAGGAGGAAGTCCATATAAATACAAGAGCGACATTTTATAGGCTTCTGTAGGGATTCTGTAACTGTACAATGAAAAAAGCTTTTTCTTCAGGACCTTAGGGCATAATATTCCTCTCTCTTCGCAATTAAGAAAATGAAGCAACATGAGGAACAGTGTAAAGGAGGTAGAACAATTCAAGAAATAACAATCTTAAATACTTAAGAAGTAGCAAGTTAAACTAATAGTTTAAAACTTAAAGCAGGGGCAGCGCCTGTGGCTCAGCGAGTAGGGCGCCGGCCCCATATACCAAGGGTGGCTGGTTCAAACCTGGCCCCGGCCAAACTGCATCAAAAAATAGCCGGGCGTTGTGGGGGCGCCTGTAGTCCCAGCTACTCAGGAGGCTGAGGCAAGAGAATTTCCTAAGCCCAGGAGTTGGAGGTTGCTGTGAGCTGTGACTCCACAGCACTCTACCGAGGGTGATAGAATGAGACAGTCTCTACAAAAAAAAAAAAAAAAACTTAAAGCAGAAGACCACATCGACTGTCATTGACTCACAGCTTGATTCTTTACAAGGAAAGAAATTGTTCTATTTTCTTTCCTGTGTGTTGTAGAAATTTTAGGTAACAAATTGATCCCCTTGGGCGGCACCTGTGGCTCAGTGAGTAGGGTGCCGGCCCCATACACTGAGGGTGGCGGGTTCAAACCCAGCCCTGGCCAAACTGCAACAAAAAAATAGCCAGGCGTTGTGGCAGGTGCCTGTAGTCCCAGCTACTTGGGAGGCTGAGGCAAGAGAATCGCCTAAGCCCAGGAGTTGGAGGTTGCCGTGAGCTGTGTGACGCCACGGCACTCTACTGAGGGCAGTAAAATGAGACTCTGTCTCTACAAAGAAAAAAAAAAAAAGAAAGAACCTCATCCCCATGGCTCAGCACCTGTAGCTCAATGGTTATGGCGCCGGCCACATACACCAGGACTGGCATGTTTCAACCTGACCTGGGCCTGTTAAACAACAATGACAACTACAGCAACAACAACAACAACAAAATAGCCAGGGGTTGTGGCTGGCGCCTGTAGTCCCAGCTACTTGGGAGGATGAGGCAAGAGAATGGCTTAAGCCCAAGAGTTTGAAGTTGCTGTGAGCTGTGACGCAACAGCAGTCTACCGAGGGCGACATAATGAGACTCTGTCTCAAAAAAAGAGAAAGAAACTCATCCCCAGCCTTAGTGATACTGTGTCTTCAATAAATGACTTGTTGCCTATTATGTCATCACTGTCATGAAATGTATTACAATAAGCCAAAATAAAAATATATTCTAATCTCATTTATTAAAGCAAATGACAGAGCTGCTTAATGATTATGTGGGTTGTAAATGACTGGGTTTTATTTAAAGACTGGCAGTTAAATTTTTATGTATGAGACTGATTTTTATGTCTTCACTCACTTTTCCTGGAGATTCTCGTATACCAATTTTGATCCTTTTCAAAAGAAAACAGTTTCTCTCCTGTCAGTGGTGTATTTATAGTCAGGTCACTGGACTATATCCTCTCATATCTGCTTGCATAAATATTACTTAAAATAGGAGCGAGCTTATCATTATTCTACCCAAAGCTACTCCTATTCTGTCATTCTTATCCCTACTCTTCTTTTTTTTTTTTTTTTGGAGAGTCTCAAGCGGTGGCCCTGGGTAGAGTGTCCTGGCGTCACAGCTCACAGCAACCTCAAACTGTTGGGCTTAAGCAATTCTCTCGCCTCAGCCTCCCAAGTAGCTGGGACTCCAGGCACCCGCCACAACACCCAGCTATTTTTTGGTTGTCGTTGTCATTGTTGTTTGGCAGGCCCGGGCTGGATTCGAACCTGCCAGCTCCGGTGTCCGTGGCTGGCGCCTTAGCCACTGAGCTACGGGCACCGAGCCAATCCCTTCTTTTCTAGATCTCAGTTTTTTAAGACCTTGGAATCATTCATGACTCTTATTCTTCTCCTCCAGTCTATAGTTCATCTGTAGCTCATAGCTACAATTTTTTCAGTGACCATCCTTCCTTTCTCTTTTCCACTATTACGTTACTACTTTAGTCCCGAGACTCATTTCTTCTAGATCACTGCAGCAGTCAACTGGTCTCCCTAACCTCCAGCCCTGCTCCAATTCGTTGCACACTATTTAACTGTTCAGTCCCAAATTTAAGATCCTTTGAAATGTGACCATTATATAGCTCCTAACTTCATCTGCATTAACCCGAGAGGTCTAGTCAAAATTTTTTGTTGTTGTTTCTTACATATGCTGTCCATGTTGCTAGCATCTTAGTGACATGAGAAATTGCTCTACCAGCTTTGCCGCTAACCTGAGCCCAGACCACTTCCTCTTAAGCCTTCCTATTGCCCCAGCTGGCATTAACTGGCTATACGCCCATTCATCAGGTGATAGCTGTGCATGTTCCATTATATTATCATTTACTGTCCGTTTATCCACCTGCATTAGGAGAATATAACCTCATGATGGGAAAGACTTAAATCTCTCAGTGTCTCCCACTATCTTGGTAGACAGTAATAGCCAAATGATTAAGATGTTGGACTTTGGAGTGACACAAACCTGAGTTTGAATTCTGGTTCTGCCACTTCCTGACCATATGACCTGAGTAAGTTACTAAATTTCTGTTAGTTAATATGCAAAGTGAACATGATTATAACCCCCTCACAGTGTTTTTGAAAGTATTAAATAAAATATTGTATGTAATATATAATAAATGGTAGTAATTATTATTGTAGTGGTCGTTATCATGCTAACTGCTCAGTTAATGTTTAGCAATCACCATAATGGTGCATCACCAAGAATTTTATAATTTACCCCTTTTCATCAGTCAGGTAACTACAAACACCATGTGATAATAGTGTTAGGGGTTTTTCTTACAGTTATCAGTAGGCTATGTGCAGGTTTAATATGAAGCATGTAATTTCTTTTATTGTTGAAAAAGTTGGTTTGTTCCAGGAAATTGCTTCACTTACTTATACATGTAGTCTAACATATTGCAAAAAGAGAAATGCAAACTTTGTAAAAATAAACCAAAAAAGTCATCCTTTTTTGTATATAGTTGTTGCTTCTATTCTAAGAAAGACACGTTTGCAATAGAAAATAATATCTTTTCATAAAGGGAGAATAAATTTTGAAACTAAAAACACAGAAATTGCGAGATCTCAGAAAGGTGACCTTTTTATATGCTATATCAAGCACCCTATCATTTAAATATAAATGAATCCATTTACAGAAATTAAGGTGACTAATAAGAAAAGCAAATCTAAGGAGTTACTTTAAAAATTGCATAAGTATAAAATATTTTAAAACTTATGTCGTTTTGACAGCAGAGTATTAGAATACAAATGTTATAAAAGGAGCATTAGAAAACTATTAAAGAATGCCCTGTTAATAAATTCACAAAAAGGCAAATAAATTTGGGCTTAGACTAAAAAACAGCAAACCGTACCAGCACCCAAATAATCATGCACCAGGGTGTTCTGAGGACATTACTTCAGCAACCATTTCCCAAAGGTGGCTGGGACTTGCAGCACAAACAGATTTGAACAGAAGAACCGTAGGAGTTCCAGGATGGTACCGGCACCATCAGTAGGAACATTTGTCACAAAATGTATTCATTCAACATGGAATTAGCTTGTATCATTTGTCTTTGACTAATCTGGAATGAAAGATGTGAACCTGTGTCACCTTTCTTTCTTCTTTCTCCAATGATAAAGCATGTTTTACAATCTTTTCATTTTTTAAATAGGGATCACATGCAGTGGTCTAAAGAAGAAGAAGCAGCAGCCAGAAAAAAAGTAAAAGAAAACTCAGATGTGCGGGTCCTTCTGGAAGAGCAAGGTAGCCAACTGCTTGTTGTGGCTCCTAGAGCCAGGCTTCTCTGTTTGGTCTTCCAGACACTTTCAGTTTACACTTGAATCACTTTCCTCCTCCTTCTATCATTGCTTCTGAGAGTTCTTAGCTTCTACCTATCCCAAAACACTCCTTCCATTTGGTACAATTCCCAGGTCTCCCAAAGAAGTGGAACCAAAGTTAATGAAATATGTATTCGCCCTATAATTGGTCTTTCAGTAGTCATATTATTGCCTTTTCTGGGGATACACACATGGGTGGCATTTCAAACAAGATACGAAAACATATCTTTAAACTTTGGCTATGCTGCTTTTAGTATTTTATTGTGCATTTCACTTGCTAAGAATTTTGAACAAATTCATGAACTTTGAGTGAAGAAGGTAAAGTCATATCAAAATGTTGCTGGGCTTTTAAGATAAATGTAAAGTTTCAATAAGAATTGAAGGTACTCTTCTTGGAGACCTTTATATTTACAGCTCAATTTAGGTAAAGTCTTACCAACCTTCATAACTTGCTGTTTAAAAATTGGCCTTTGCTACTACAAAATAACAGAAAAAGTTGATTCCATATTTTGACTTTTATGAATGGTGCTGCAATAAACAGGGAGTTCAGATTATCTCTTGAAAATATATATATACATACATATACACATATTTTTATATATGCAGAATATATGTGTGTGTGTGT